>QLOI01007055.1:0-31789 GCA_003313605.1 Tuber umbilicatum
CATCCGCGATACAATCAACTCAGCTATTGGCAAACAACTTATTGCCACAGTTGGGTTCACCACCAACCATCACGTCCTCCTTATGACGAAAGACAATACTCCTGCTGCTTCTGTCCTCAAGAGCCATCGCTTTGTTATTGAAGAAGCTATCAGATCCACCATCCCAGCTGCCTCTGGCCTCAGGAAAGACGAAATCTGGCACAAGGTCATTATTCACGGCATCCCTACCAACTCCTCCTTCACCACAGTCCAGACTGAGATCGAAGTTTTCAACCCTGGCACCCACCTCCCACGCCCCCCCAGATGGCTCACCACTGAAGCCCAACGCCAGGACAAGGCAGCCTCTGCCATGGTCCTCACCATTGCTGGCAAAGACTCTACTGATAAGGCCCTCAGTAAAGGCCTCTCACTGTTTGGCAGGAAGTTCAAAGTCCAACGTTACCTCACCTTTGGCCCTGACACCCAATGCTCCAAATGCCTTGCCTTTGGCCACCACCCCACGCAATGTACCAATGCCCAGCACTGCAACATCTGCTCCCAGGAGCACCCAGCATACCTTCACACCTGCGGCAGGACAGACTGCCCTACCAAGGGTAAACCATGCCTTCATACCACCATCCTCTGCCACAATTGTGGCGACAACCACCTTGCTACCTCTAAGGAATGTCCCACCTACCTCGCGGCACAACAAACAGCAACTGAGAGAAGGAACAGGGTTGTTTAGTTTATTTACATGTATTTCCTTAGTATTTGATAGGCATCAGGCGGGGAGGAGGATTTCCTTTGTTAAGGGGTCGTTAGCGCTGTGACGGGGGTCCACTCAAACGGTTGCCACTAACATTTAAGAGAAGGATTTCAGGGACCAGGTACAGTGAGGTGTACCGTCATGTATGTTAGTTGCCGCTTCATAGCCTCTGGCTCCATAAGCGTAATGATACATAATAATAATAATAACCTGTCTCTCTACCTTGATGTTTAGTTGTACGATTGAAGAGAGAGCGAAGCATATCTTATCTTTCCTATCTACACTTTCTATATCACCCAATTTACCTTAAGTCCTACTCATACGGAAGCTAGAGCTCCGCGGTTCTGTTGCTACACATGAAAAGGTTATTACCTTTGGTACCAACATTTGACCAAACATTCCAATCGATTTATCAAATACGTTGAAATTGCGCCATGGCAGAGTCTAGCTTGGAGTCAACGGGAGTGAACTTGAAGATGAAGGTAGAATTGCTGAATGAACCCAATTACGAGTAGTGGTCTAGAAATTTAATGATCCTTATTGCCGCAAAAGGACTCACCCTTATGATTGGTGGAACAGATACGTATCCGACCAGCACAACTCCCACCGTGGATGGCACAACAGAAACATTCAGTAAGGAACAGTTGAAATGGAAGTCCCGGGATGTAATGCAAAGGTGTTGATTGCCAGTTACATGGAACTGCATTATCAACGAAGATATTAGGATTCAGAATCGTCAAGGAGAATGTAGGCTGTGGTCAAGAAGGACCAGAAGTAGACTGGGGCAACACACTTCAATCGAATCAATGATGATATCCGATCCTTGGAAGTAGCTGATTGCACTTCAATATGAGTAATTAATGATAGGTTTAAATCCATGCAAAACGATCTCGTACTATGCGATCCTAGCGGACCAGGAATTAGCAATTTGGAAGCCAACTACCTACTCCTACTTGCCCTACCAACAAATGATGAAAGTTGGAGAACTTTTCGTCATATCAATTCCAATGCCACCAAGCCTGGAATATTGATGGACGAAATGGTTAAGCATGAGAGTAGGTTAAAGGCAGACCAGGCGGCTCCTGGTGCAAGCTCGGCCGGGGAAGTCATGTACTCCCAGCATGGTGGTTGCGGTTTTTCAAAAGAGGGAAAGTAAGATACAGGTGCCAAAAGAGTTGGAAAGGACAGAGCAATTGTTAGTTGCAATTGCGATAAAAAAGCACATATGAAGAAAGACTGTTGGTCGAAGAATGGTGGTTCTGAAAAAGGTAGTTAGCAAGAGCATGAAAGATCAGGTCCGAGACCTCAGCGAGGAGGAAAGAACAAACACAATAAGAGATGGAATTCACAGGACGAAGGAGCCATATGGGGAATGGAACCTGGTGGAAAGCCTGAAAGCGTGCCTAATGGAACGATTCGAGACCTGCACTGGTGGATTGATAGCGGATGCTCCAATCATGGCACCAGAATGAGGGAATTGTTCACCAAATACCAACCGTGTGCTCCAGGGGAGAGAACCGTGAATGTAGCAGATTCCTCAGATGTTACATGCAGGGGTATTGGTACAATCAAGATAGTTGTTTGTCTACCCCATGGTAAACGGTGGACCATCAGAATCAAAGATGTGTTGCATGACAAGAACTGTCACCATCTTCTATCTATAGGTCAGTTAATAGAAAGAGGACTGGAATTCAGAATTGAACCTGGTATCGTATGTTCACTTTACCTGAATGGGGAATTGACTGGTCTTGCAAAGATTCACAACCGCTTATTTCTTCTAAGTACGGTGACTGGTATCACATCACCAGAAGATTCTGGGTCTGGTGAGGACAGTGTATTCAGAGTAAGACGTTCTGAGAAAGATAAAGAGAAGAGTGAAGAACTGTGGCATCGCCGGCTGGGACATGTTAGTTATCGGACTGTTAGGTCAATGAGCGGGGTTGTGACTGGTATGAGGCTAAAAAGTAAAAGCTTGGCAGTTGATCACATAGAACCTTGCGAAGACTGCCAGAAAGCAACAATTCCACGAAAACAGTTTCCGATCCCACAACATCCCGCAACAAGATTACTTTAACAAATACACAGTGATGTGTGTGGAACGATGGAAACAAAATCTCTTGGAGGGAAGGTTTATTTCATGCTCTTTACAGATGAGTTTACCAGATACACCACTTGTTATTTTATGGAGCGGAAGTCTGAAGTCTTTGGTTTTTTCCTCGAATTTAAAGCTGCCGCAGAAAATCTTGCAGGTCCAAAGATACATGCATTACGGAGCGCTGGTGGTGGGGAGTACCAGAGTAAAGAGTTTCAGAAATTCCTCCGTTCACATGGAATTCAAAGTGAATGTACTACACCATACACGCCTCAAGACAATGGCCTAGCAGAGCTTCAAAACTGTACACTGTTGGGCAAAATGTTGAGTATGATGTCAACAGCACAGGCTCCCAAAGGGTATTAAGTATTGGCTTGCCAAACAGCGGTATACTTATGGAACCGATCACTTTCTACAGCACTTGAGGGACGCACAGCATATGAATTATGGTATGGCCATGTACCTAGTATCCGGCACCTCCGAACTTGGGGTTGTAGGGTATTATATCGTATCCCAAAGGAAAAGCGAAAGAAACTTGATTCTAAGGCCACGGAGGGTGTCTTTGTAGGCTATGATATCATGGCAAAGCATTACAAGATTTTTGACTTGGACAGTCGCCGCTTGGTCATGACAAGAAATGTTGTGTTTTATGAATAGCAGGGGTTTTGGAAGACTGTTAAGGGGAAGGTTTTAGGAGCTGGAGATGTTTTGAATAGGGATCTTGTACTTGGTGATGTGAGTTTGTATGAGGATGACGATAGGAATTTGAGCGTTGATGAGAAGGACAAAGAGGTAGCAGATGAGGTCGACACCACAGATCATGTACCATTAGAACAAGCCATACCCGCCCCACGATATCTGATCCCCAAGTCAGATACACGATACCCTTCCAGCAAACCGACCAGACGAATTCCTCGTGAGGTCAAGGGATTGGAGTGAAACTTGGGTAAAGCATGGGAATCCCCTGGGAATCAGGCCGGTATTGTAGACAATATCTGGATGGTTGAGGATGGTTCAAGGTCCGTGAGAGTGGTAATGGAGTCCAATGAGTGAGAAAGTTGGAAGTTAGCAATCAAGGAGGATGTTGAAAATTTGGAGAGATTGAAGACATGGGTAATTATCAACAAAGTTCGGGGAGAGCGGGAAGCAATAACATCACGATTAGTATTGGTCCAGATGTTGGATTCTGATGGAAGACCAGAATGATGCAAGGCTCACCTCGTTGAACATGGGTTTAAACAGAAACCCGGAGTCGATTTCATTCAAACCTATGCACCTCTTGTCTCGTTGGGCATAGTACATTTAGTACTCTCTTTTGCGGCGACCAATGGGTATTCCGTTCATCAGTTGGATGTAGTATCGGCATTCCTTGAGAGTGATATTAAGGAAGAGATATACCTGCATTTGCCAACCGGATTTCAGGCTGTTCATAAATCAGGAGCTGCAGAGCATTCCGTGGTTTATGCAGGGTCGGTGCAGTATACGTGCGGGATTTAAAGAGCTTGTATGGATTACGGCAATCGGCTTTGAATTGGTATGATAAGCTAGATTGTAAATTGCGCAGAGTTTGCTTTCAAAAGAGTGGTTGGGAGGCTGGTGTCTACTACTGGTAGGATTATGGTGTTGTGTTTGTGGTTTGGGTTGATGATATTTTACTTGTTGGGGGGAGTACAGAGTTGCAAGCAACAAGAAAAATTCTACAACAAACTTTCACGATTCGTGACAATGGACCGATTTCACATTTCTTGGGAATGCAGGTTCTCCGCGATTATGAGAGGAATGTTATATCTCTCGACCAGGAGGGTTACGTGAATCAGATACGGCGGTGGTTTCACATGGATTGAGAGCATGGAGTTAATAGTCGACTTGAACCTGGTACATCACTGTGACGAGGAGGAAGTCGTACAGTGTTGCCTGAGTCTAAGGTTTCTGATCAGATTTTACTCAATGGCGAGGCAGAGACAGGAGACCAAGAGCAGGAAACAAACCAGGAAGAGTATCGGGAGATTGTTGGGGGTCTAAATTATACTGCAATACCAACACGGCCCGATATCTCGATTGCTGTTGGGGTTCTCAGACGATTTGCTTCCGATCAGGCAAAGCGGCATTATCAAATGGCCCAGATAGTTATGAGATATATGAAAGAGACAGCGAGTTACTGATTTCACCTAGGAAGTAGGGTCAAGACACAACAGCCTGATGACACTATTGCGATGTATTCAGATTCAGATTTTACCAGTGATCCCAATACACTGAAGTCCACAACCGGAATAATAAAGGATGGATACAGATCAATCACAGCATGGCATTCTAAAAAGCAATCGATTAAGGCGAAAAGTACTGCAGATGCAGAGTTCGTTGCAACAGCGACTAGCATTGACAAGGCTGTTTTGAGTCATAGGATTGATGAAGAGTTACACACATCAATGAGTAAGGAAGAATATCCTATCCGATCATTACCAGTTACGGTTTTCAGCGACAATCAGGCAAATGAACAAAATGCGAATGAGGGAAAACATCAAACACCGTGCAAAACCGTCGGTGTCAAATTTCATTGGTTTACAAATTTAGTCCAGGACGGTGTGATCATGGTTTCGCATATACCAACAACCAAGATGATGGCGGAAGGATTCAGGAAACCATATGCCAAAATTAAGCATCAAGAGTTTGTATTGAAACATGGTCTTGCTCGTTTGTGAGTAAGAATGGCAAGTTTCAGAGACATTGTTAGAGTTGACGGAAGAAGGTTGTTGAGTGTGGAAGCTGAGGGAATGGTTCGGAGGATTTCATTATGGTCAGTTAAGGATATACAAAGAAGTTTCTATTAAGTCTTTCCTTTCTTATCACTGAAGTGTGCGGAGGAATGAAGACAAGTGCGGAAAAGCAGAGAGAGGTATGGTAATCAAGGGAAGGATCAGGATATTAGGTTTATGTTTTACTTATATACCTGGCTCTCTACCTTTATGTTTAGTTGTACGATTGAAGAGAGAGCGAAGCATATCTTACCTTTCCTATCTATGCTTTCTATATCACCCAATTTAGCTTAAGTCCTACTCATGCGGAAGCTAGAGCTGCGTAGTTCTGTTGCTACACATCAAAAGTAGGGAGATTTGGGAGCAAGAGTTGGGCAGGAACAAGGAGAGACTACTTAAAAGAAGTAAAAAGGATTGAGTGCTCTGGCAATGGCAGGAGAGAGGAGGAGGCGTTACGAGTAACCGACTCAGAGCTCAGTAGAGTAAGGTTAAGGGTTGGATAACGGAGTAGTGTCAGGAAGGCGTCGTAATTTCATGGCTAATACTCGTTTCGCTAAAACTACTAAGAGTATGAATTGTAGATAATAAGTTGTTATATTGAGAAAATCTCTTCTACGTTGCTGTCTGTCTAATGGCCAGGGAGGCACACATATATTTATATCGGGCATGAGTTTCCGCGGCCGGTACATCTAATACCTATACTAACTAAGTTTCTCTGCAACAACTACTAATCTTTCGTCTTGTCAATCTTAAGTGCAGACACTCGTAAACACTGAATAATGTCCCGCTTCTCGTTATTCTGCCTAATTTTACTCCGTCCCCCTGAGGGTGTGCGAGACTCCGCCCATCGGAAATAAATGACGGCTTTGCCATATGAACTTAGTCTGAGTATGCCGCCCAAATGGGAACAAACCAGTAGTTCCTGTGTTATTAAGATGATCAGTCTCAATATCAGACAACGGTGACAACACAGAGGCATGACTGCATTATCTTTACGTAGAGTTGGTAGGTTTAGTGCTCCATCACTTCTTTGCTTTGCCTAGCGAGGAAAGTCTTGCAGCTACGTCTCCTTAACTCCCGTCCGTTTTGCAAACCTATGACTAAATTTTAGTCGGTCAACATGAAGCATTATTGTTATCTGACTTGGCAGGCTTCTCCGCTCACGCAGATATCATTTGTATCTTATACTGGATTCTAGTTGTATGAGAAGTGCACACTACCCCTCTCAAATATCCTGCGAACAGCTTCCAGTTGGACGGACGGCGACGACGTATAAGGTGTTATGGGGATGCTGCCAATTATGCGATTTTTTCTGGTAACTAGTAACTTCACACTGTACTGCAGGCAACCTCTGTGCCCTATATCGGGGCTAGAGGGGGGTGTTCGAATTGCATATGCCTAACATGTGCTCCCTCCTCCACAAGCTCGTCACTAGTCTTTTCAATTTTCCTCTATTTTTTCTAGAACTCAGCACTGTAGGGTAGAAAACCTTCCGCGTTTACTTGGCCACTGTAGGAAAACCTTTCGTACTATTCAACTTCTGCGCAACCTGTCATTTACGGATTTTCTCTTTGAAAACTTTCTACCAACTCCCGAGCATGGTCCAAGCTCTCTGGTAGTTGCCCGGTGTTCTCATCCTTCGAGCAACCTTTCCACTTCACAAAATACCGTAGTTCACACATCCGAGCATTTCGACCGCGAACCTTTCTAGTGTAAGAGATGATTGCACTCCTCACTATTTCCTCAACCTCCCATTCCAAATCTCCCTTGATTTCTTCAGGGTTTCGTGGGGGTTGCTCTCGTCCTTCACGGAATGATGTTCGGTAAGGTTCCAGTAGTGATACGTGGAATACGCGATGAATCTGCTAACAGTCAGAAATATTTAGTTTCTATGATGAACGGCCTCATTTTACCAGGATTTCGAGCGGCCCATAAATCTTTGGACTTAACTGTTTGGATGGTCGTTTGGAGCCGCTGTTTTTTGCATTTAACATTACTTTATCTCCAATTTTGATATCCGCTTGTTCCATCACCTTTTTATCGTAATATTTCCTCATGGCTTCCCTAGTACATTCCAATGTTTTGGTTGCTTTTTGGTGTATTGATTTCATCCAATGAGCGTATATCGTGGCTCCTGGATTTTGAGCTTCCCTTTCCTTCACCCACTCTGTCCATGGGTAGAACCCATAGCTTCCGAAGAAGGGTGACATTTTGTGTGCGTTTGTAGCTCTGTTATTGAATCCATGTTCTGCTAACATGAGTAATTGATACCAATTGTCTTGATTGTAATTGACAAAATTTCGCAGGTAACCTTCTAGTACTTGGTTGGTCTTCTCAGTTTGTCCGTCAGTTTGCAGGTGGTACACGGTTGATGCTTTTCGCATTATTCCCTACAGCTTACACAGCGATTCCCAGAATTCTCTGGAAAACTTGGCGTCCATGTCCGATACTATCTCGGTTGGCAACCCGTGTAGTTTTCATACTTACTGTCGGAAGGACTTGGCCACATCTTTGGCTGTCGCATTTTCCTGTAGACCAATGCAATGGGCCATTTTGGTGAATCGGTCTACTACTACCATAATTTCTGTTTGTCCTTGTGATTTTGGTAGCTGTGTTATAAAATTTGTAGCTACCGACGCCCAAGCCGGGTAAGGGACTTGTAGTGGTTGTAATAATCCGTACCTGGCGTGACGTGGAGACTTATTGTGCTCGCATTTGTCACATGATCATACGTAATCATTTATCCAGTTAGCCAACCCTTTCCTGCAAAAATCTCGCGTGATTTTTTCTAGGGTTTTTTCCTGTCCCAAATGTCCTGCCACCTCAGAATCATGACATCCTTTCGCGATTACCGTCCGCAGCTTTTCGGTGTCGGGCACGTAGAGCCCGTTTTTGTCATATAGAAACCCTTCGCTTGTTTTCCACTATTTCGGTAACATCCCCCCGTTGCGTCCTAAGGCTTCCAATTCCCGCTTTTGTTCTTTCCACTCTTCGTCTTGTTCCGCAGCAGCTAGGACTTGGTCAAGGAATTCGGTAGCGAACACCTTCATTTCTAACCGTGCTAGTGTGGAGTTTGACATCAAACCTATTTTCTGTTTTGACTGCGGGTTGTGTAGTTCATCTGGGTTGTCAAAATAACTATTAGTTACTGCCTCTGCTTGCAGTATACTTTTCGTAACCAAAGCCGTTTCTGTCGATAGTGTTCGTGTTGGAATGAAATTGTTGCTTGCGAACCCTTGGCCCGTGCGTTCTCTCTGATCTAACCCCCTGATCTCCATCAATTTAGAGTTATTGATTTGCGTTACTATCTGTTGCGCTATGCGGTCACCTTTCCGCATTTGATAGTCCTTAAAACTATGGTTTCGCAACAGTACTTTAAGTTCGCCTGTGTAATCTGCGTCAATGACTCCTGCTCCCACCTCAACTCCGTTCTTACTGGCCAGTCCACCGCGTGAGGCGATTCTGCCGTATGTTCTCTGTAGTAGACCGACGGCTAAGCCTGTCTCGACCAGCTGTTGTCCTTTTGCCGGAAGTGGGGCATAGGTCAATGCATAGAGGTTGTGACCGGCAGCCATTCTTGATCCATTAGTTGGCATCATGGCTGCTTTGCTCAATTCCTTGATACGTATGATGTGAAGCTTTTGCAATTCTTCCTCTATCTCTATCCCTTCATCTTCGTAGATCTCTGCTGACGTCACCAGGATTTGAAAATGTTCCGGTTTTAAAATAGACTTTTCGCTATGCCCAGCTCCCTCCTCTAGACGATACTCAGGCCTGCTACTTAAGGCGTCAGGTTTTCCTCCTCTTATGCCTGGTAGGTATACGATTTTGAAATTATACTCCGCTAGCGCTTGTGCCCAACGGATCTGCCTTCCATTCTATTTTTTTGTAGTAAGAACATGTTGCAGATTTTGGTCGTCCATATAAACTGTAACAGGTTTTTCAGTATCTAAGAGGTAGTGTCCCCATTCCTTGAATGCTTCCATTATTGCTAGTAATTGTTTATTGTAAATTTCGTAGTTCAGTTCCGCAGGGTTCAATTTTCGTGAATGGAACCCAACTGGATGGAGTTTTTTGTCTTGAAAGTGTGACAAAACCACCCAAGGGTAAAATCGCTTACATCCGTTTCTACCACTGTGTCTAATCCAGGATGAAAATGAAAAAGTATGGGTGCGGAAACGAATTATTCCTTCAAAGTTTCAAAGGCTCTGTTCTGTTCAGTGCCCCAATAAAAGTTTTTCGGATCGCCTGTCAGGATTTCCGCGATGGGCTTGCAAATCGCAGAGAAATTTTGAATAAAACGTCCATCAAAATTTACAAATCCGTTAAAAACTTGGACTTCTTTAACTGAAGTGGGAGCCTTCCATTCTCTTACGGTCTTGACTTTTCTCTCACTCATTTCCACTCCTTCATTATTGACGATGTAACCAAGAAATTCAACTTCCTTGACTTGGAATATTGATTTCTCCAGGTTGACTGCTAGCTAGTTTTCTTTTAATTTTTGCAAAACTTTTTTAACCAACTGAATATGGTCCTCCTCATTTTCCGAGTATATCAGGATGTCGTCCAAGTAGACAACAACTACTTGGTCCAAAAATTCACGAAATATTTCCTGTATCATTGATTGGAAGGTAGCAGGAGCGTTAAGTAATCCGAAAGGCATTACCACGTATTCATAATAGTCGTAATGGCATCGGAACACTGTTTTCCATTCGTCTCCCTCAGCTATTTGTACCACGTAGTACCCCTTTTTAAGGTCTATCTGGGAGAAAATCGGGGATCCTTCCACACGATCTCTGAGTTCCCTCATGACAGGTATCAGGTATCTATACGTGATGGTAAGTGAGTTCAACCCACGGTAGTCGACTACTAGTCGAAGTTTGCCATCCGCTTTTGGAACGTAAAGGATCGCTGCGCCAGCCGGTTATTAACTTCGTCGGATTTTCCCCTGTTGTAGCATTTCATCCCCGTGCTTCCTAAGTTCCTTTAGTTGCATTGCCGATAACAGGTAAATTGGCCCCCAAGGCGGTTCTTCCCCATCCTTAATTCTGATGGGATGATCCCATTTTCTTCTAGGAGGCATTTGCGTAGCAACTTCCTCCTCGAATAGTTGAACATAATTGTAGTATTGTTTGGGGATTTTATGTATGATGTGTTTGACTGGATTGTCCTTCCACTGTATTCGTCCTATAACCTGTGCACTTTGATCAAAAACTACTATTTCGTCATACTCCCACATATCCCCCAATCCATCATCGACATCCTGGTCCTGAAATGAGTTTTCAGCAAAATACCAATTTTCTGGGTGTTCCATATTGGTCAAATCATGTTCCTTACACCACCCGAAAGGAATAATACGGTCGTAGTTTCCAGCATTTGCAATTTCACGGGAGATTCCCGATTGGTGGGAGTTAGTCCCAAGCTCTAACAAAATTGGGCAAGTGAAATGTTATCCGCCACTTTCACTGGCCGAGCCATCGAATCCTAAGATTTCGGTAGGATTGTGTCTTATTGGGAATATCGTATTCTCTTATGAGATGGGCGTTGATTAGGAAGATATTAGAATCAGAATTTAATAACACGCGAACCGGCATTCTTTTTCCTTCCGTTTCGGTGTGTGCAATAGCTTCTAGGCAGTTGTATCGTCTTGGTCGTGGTATCTTTGTTTTCTTCGGGACTTCGCCGAATGTGTCGCCCTTTTGTTTTTGAGACATTTTGTGGATGTTTGAGCCCATGCCCGCATAGTTTTAGTCAATAAGAACTTCTTAGCCAAACTAGTTCCTGTTAGCCCTTCTCCTTGATAGAGTTCTACTCTTGGTCTTTTGATGTTTCACCAACACTCGAGGAGAGAGAGAGCACTTATTGGGTTGAGTGGCCTTCTTTTTCATCCACAACCTTTTGGTCATCGGGCAGCCCACTACTAGCTCTCTTTACCCCTTGCCGAAGGGTTCCCTCTCATCCTGCTTTTACAACCAGCAAGTCCTTTCTAGGGGGTATCCACGATCGTGCAGATAGGTTCATAGTATTACCATTGGGTTCATAGGGCTGGCCGATTACCACTTTCTATCCTTCCCACGCTTGTTCTCCACCCTCATTTCATGAGATCATATACGTCACAGAATTCATACGTCGGTACTGTCGAATCAATTCGAGGGACTCAGTGCTCGTGAGAAGCATGTCTAGAGCCTTGTCTCGATTGTAGCCAATGATAGCTCTTGAGTGAAGTATGCCTCGTTACTCCCACCGTCATCTCCCTCGCCCCTACTGACTCTCCCTAATATGATTTCTACTGACTTCCTTTTAATCCCAGGTTGGTCCTTATTGGAGACCTTTTTTGTTTCCGGCACACGTGTCCGACCAACATCATTCATTTTCCCTGGTTGATGTGTCAGGGGTCCTTACCACCAGTGGGCGGAGGAGGTTTTCCACGCATTGTTTCTTCGATTCCGATAGACCTGTGTGCCTATTCGAGCACCAGTCACATAGAGTACCCGATTGCTGTCGCCATCGGTGCCGAATTTCCTTAGTCCTCCATTTCGTGATCTGTAATGTTTTCCCAAACCCGTGTGGGCCATTCAATCCCGGTGACTTGTGACTTTTACAGGGGTGGTTGGTTTCCATTAACCAAATTCACTGCTGGACATCCTTCATTTCGTTGTTAATCATTGCGATCCTCTTTTCAAGTACCTTTCCAAGGAGCCCGCAGGATTGCCGTTACTTGAGCATTCTTTCGGCAAATTTTGCATTTTTGGTTCATTAACCCACATCGTGTACACGCCATATTTTTCTTTCTTTCGTCAATGAGATTTTGCGGAATGCTCTTTTTCATCATTTCCCATTCTGTGTGGCTTCCGGATTTTTCTACCTTATTCGACGTTGAGGTCCTACCTTCTTGTTTGGCCGCCTTATATGCTGCGCGCTCTGTTTTGGTATATTGCTTACGCTTTTTGATGATTTTCGTTCCAACCTTTTCCTCATCGCCATCCTTTCTTTTGCTCTTCTTGACGTGGCTCTCTCTTGTAGAAACTCGGTGATCCAGTTTCCATTCTTTTTAACGTTCACCACATTCCCTTTGTGCACTTAACCATTCTTCATCAAGATCATATTTTTTCAAGGATAGCAGTTCCAGTATTTGTAGTGGTACTTTTTCCTCTAGCTTTCTTCGCCACGCAATACCGGCTAAATTTACTCTGATGTTGAGGTTCTCTATTTTTAATAAGAGGGTAGAAATCTTCCCGTCGTATCTAATGTTATCCATATCTCGTAGTGCCTCTCCGTCCTTTGCGGTACTAGCGTATCGATTGGTAATTTCCTGACAGGAATGTTGCCAATGGAAGAGCCCTTCAGTTTTCTTGTAGCCTAGTTCACGGGTCATAGCGCATCGATACCAATTTGTGAAGTGCGCAAGGTTCTCTGCTTTTGTCCGACTGATAGCATATTGTATTCTATGCATACCTTTTTCCCAATAGTGTGGGTTTCGCCGGAAATAATCTTCACCTTAAAATAACCTAGTCTTGACGTTTTGGTAGTCTTTTGCTTCGAAGATTTGTGGTGGTGTGGCTTCTTTCTTTTTTGCACCGGCCATTCCTTTGCTTACCCCTTCTATCAGCAGTTGCATTTGTTCGTAGTCCAAGTCTTCCTTAGGCGTCATTCCTCGCCTGGCTCATTGCTGCCCTTGTTTCCACTTTCATTCTGTCATTATCGGAGTCCCCGTAGCTTTCGCTGTCTGAAGAACTAGTTGATGAGCTGTCGTCATCATCATCAGCGTCTCCTGGATGCCCTAGGTTATCTCTTGGACCATGCGGCGGTCCTTGTTCTCCACCACTAGGCCCTGCTTTGACTCCCTGTCGTTAAGGGGCCTTTCCTTTTCCTTGCTGATTTTCTTAAGAATTTTGGCTATCCTTTGGTGCAGGGATCTGAGGTGGACTGCTTCCTCCTCGGTTGGCACCTGATGATCGCTGATTAATCTGTGCTAACAAATTGTTCCGTAGTCTTTTCAATTCGCGGATTTCTGCATCCTTCCGAGCTTCGAATTCTCTGTTGACACACTGGTTTCTTGCTATTTGAGCTCACACATCCTCGTTTTCTTCTTTCTGTGTAGCTAGTTCCCTTACCAATTCCTCATGGTATGATAGTGAGGTATTAACTTCCTTTTCTAAGAAGAGGTTTCATACAAAGCATTATGCATCATATGTCCCTATGATGCCATGCAATTGCTGGCTCACTTCTTGTTACCGTTCCTGCTACTGACGAATCTTATTTTCTACGGTTATTCATCTCAACTCGGACCGGTCCCATGCTTTACCAAGTCCTGTAGTAACCATTTCTAGATTCTTCGGGAGATTTTCTACCTCTTCATCGACTAGTTCCGCGCCTTCTTTAACTCTTGTCCGAACATCTTCCAAGTCTGCCACTAAACGTTATTGGGAGTTTGAGAGAGTATTGGAGTCAAAGTGGAGTCGATCTTGGGTTTCCTTTGCCGTCCGGTCAATACGTACCAGTACCGAATCAAGTTCGGTCATGAAATCTCTCCCAGTTCGTCGGGCCTTAGCTTGAGATACTTGGAGTGGGGTAGAGTATCTTACGAGGAAACTGGGCGATGGTTTCATTAGTCTTAAAGCGGTTGGTTGTACCGAACCCCATATCTTTGACTAGGATCGCCTTTTGTCAACCCTTGATTGAGGCCGTACGACAGGGGTTCCCCTTGGACTTGGAAGGCAACGTCCAGGGACCGTGCTGGTTCAGAAGTTGTAGTTGAAACTTGGTCAACTCCACCATCATCCAAGCTTTCTCCCATGATTTCCTCTTCTCCCGTAATCCGTAATGCCGTTTCTGTGTAGTTTTCTGGGCTTAACTTTGAATCGTCGATTTCGGGTTAGAAAAGGAATCTTTCAGTAGTTCAACCGTCCTTTACTATTGTATCACGTAGGATTTTAATAGTAGACAGATTTAATCCACTATCCTTAATCCTCTCGCGTATCCTACGCAAGTGATATCATATTTGATCCACGACGTACGGCTACCAGCCACAAGGGGCATTTTTTGCCAGTGGTGTAGGACTATTCTTGTTGTCAAAGAATAATTTCACCGAAAGGGTGTTTCCAAATAAGTGACTTGGGTGAATATTCATCCGGATAAGGTTTTTGCTGCTTCACCGTTGTGGGGCTTTTTTCTGTTGTTTGACTATTGGAGGTTCGATAGAACAAGCTAATGCAAGGCTTCTTTGTTTTTCTGGCTCGAGGTCATCATAATCACCTTCGTCCTTTGGGGTTGTTAAATACCCAGGAAGGGATTCAGATACGTTCTGCGTAGCCGTTGTGTCTCTTAACATGAAGAACAGGTAATAACAAAGGATAATAGCAAGTATTGTCAAGATCATTTGACACCGTTTGTGTCGATCATGCCTCAGTAACAGAGAGAATATCAACATAGTGTTACAGGTAACCAACTTGGAGCTCAGTAGAGTAAGGTTAAGTGCTTAAGTTTACGATAACGGAGTGCTGTCAGGAAGGCGTCGTGATTTTATCGCTATTACTCGTTTCGCTAACACTACTAAGAATATGAAGCGTAGGTAATAACTTGTTATATGGATAAGATCTCTTCTCCGTTGCATTTTTTCTAATAGCTGGGGAGCAACTCTTATATTTATATCCAGCGTAAGTTTCCGCGGCCGGTACATCTTATACCTATACTGACTAAGTTCTTCCGCAACAACTACTAGTCTTTTGTGTTATCAATCTTAAGTGCGATCACTCATAGACCCTGAATAATATCTCACTTCTGGTTGTTCAGCCTAATTTAACTCCGTCTTCCTGTCGGTGTGCGAGACTCCGCCAGTCGGAAGTAAACGATGCAATTGCCATATGAACTTAGTCTGAGTATGCCGCCCAAATTCGAACATACTAGTTGTTCCCCTATTATTATGGTGACCAGTCTCAATATCAGACAAAGGTGACAACACAGAGGCATGACTGCATTATCTTTACGTAGGGTTCGTAGGCTTACTGCTCCATCGCTTCTTTGATTTGCCTAGCGAGAAAAGTCTTGCAGCTACGTCTTATTAACTCCCGTCCGCTTTGCAGACCTATGACTAAATCGTAGTCGGTCAACGTGAAGCATTATTGTTTTCTGATTTGGCGGGCTTTTCCCCTCACGCAGATATCATTCGTATTATATACTGGATTCCAGTTGTTCGAGCAGTTCACAGTACCCCTCTCATATATCCTGCGAACAGCTTCTGGTCGGATGGACGTCGACGACGTATAAGGTGTTATGGGAATGCTGCCAATTATGCGATTTCTACTGGTAACTAGCAACTTCACCACGTACTGCAGGGAATGTCCGGGCCCTATATCGGGGCCAGAGGGGGGTGTTGGAATTGCATATGCCTAACACTGACGCGCGGTAAGGTTCCTGTAATGATACATGGAATACCGGATGGATGTGCCAACGGTCGGAGATATTTATTTTGTAGGATGAATGGCCTCTTTTTTCCAGGATTTCGAACGGCAAATAAAGCATAGGACTTAACATTTTACAGTGTCGTTTGGAGCATAGGTTTTTTGCGTTTAACATCACCTTCTTGCCAATTTTGATATCTGGTTGTTCAATCGCCTTTTTATCATCATTTTTTGTCATGGCCTCTCTGGAACGTTGCAAGATTTTGGCTGCTTTTTGGTGTATCGCTTTCATCCAATGTGCATATATCGTGGCTCCTGGACTTTGAGCTTCCCTTTCCTACATCTATTACATCTGTGGGTGGGACACATAGTTCGCGAAAAATGGTGCCATTTTATGTGTGTTCGTGGTAGAGCTACTGTATTCATGTTTCACTAATGGGAGCAGTTGGTACCAATCATCCTGATCGTAGTTCACAAAATTTCGTAGGTATCCTTCCTGCACTTGGTTGGTCCTCTTGGTTTGTCGGCCAGTTTGTGAATGGAACCCAGTAGACATTTTTCCCTTTATGCCCAACTGCTTATGCACTGATACCCAGAACTCTCCAGAACACTTTGCATCCATGTCTGATACTATCTCAGTTGGCAACCCATGTAGTTCCATACTTCTTGCAGTCAGGATTTGGTTACATCCTTGGCCATCGCATTCTTGTATAGTCCTAGGAAATGAGCCATTTTTGTGAATCGGTCTACTACGACCATAATTTCTGTATGACCTTGTGGCTCCAGTAGATGTGTTATAAAATCAGTAGATATTCACCCCCAAGTCACGCAAGGGACTTGAAGAGGTTGTAACAACCCATACCTGGCCCGTTGTGGAGAATTATTTTGTTAGCATTCATCACACGATCATAGGTAGTCATTTATCCGGTTTGCCAAGCCTTCCCTTTAAAAATGTCGGGTGATTATTTCTAGGGTTTTTTCTTTTCCGTAATGTCTTGTCACCTTAGACTCATGGCATCCTTTCACGACTACAATTCGCAGCTCTTCATTGTTAGGCAAGTAGAGCTGGTTTTTGTAGTATAGAACCCCTTTGATTGTGTTCCATTGTTCTTGTAGCGTCCCCCTCTCCCGTTCCCAGGCTTCCAACTCTCTTTTTCTCTCTTTCCACTCTTCGTCTTTCTCCGCAGCAACCAGGACTTGGTCATGAAATTCTGCAGCAAACACCTTTATTTCTAGGTGTGTTAGAGTGGAGTTTGACATCAAGACTATTTCCTATCTTGACCGTGGGTTGTGTTGTTCGTCAGATTTGTCGAAATATTTACTAGTTTCTGCATCCACTTGCAGTATACCTTTTGTAGTCATAGCCATTTCTATTGCTAGCATTTATGTTGGACTGCAATTAGTGCTTCCGAACCCTTGGCCCGCGCTCCGTGTTTGATCTAACTCCTTCACCTACATCAATTCGGAGTTGTCGATTCCAGTTACTATTTTCTGCACTATGCGGTCCTCATGGTGTATTTGATAGTCCTTGAATCCATGGTTTCACAACAGTACCTTGAGTTCACCTGTATAATCCACATTGATGACTCCAGCTCCAACCTCAATTCCGTTCTTACTTGCTAGTCCACGGCGAGACGCGATTCTTCCGTATGTTCCTTGTGGTCAACTGACAACTTAGCCTGTATTGACCAACAACTGTCCCTTTGCCACAAGCGGAGCATCGTTTAATGCATAGAGGTCGTGACCAGCTACCATTGTGATCCCTTAGTTGGTAGTACAGCCGCTTTGCTCAATTTCTTAATACATATATTGTGAAACTTTCATAATTCTTCTTCTTTCTCTATCCATTCATCTTCGTCGCTCTCTTCTGATGTTAAAAAGATTTGAAAATGTTCCGCCTTTAAAATAGACTGTTCGCTATGCACAGCTCACTCCTCTAGACGTTACTCTGCCCGCCTAATCAACGCGTCAGGTTGTCCTCCTCTTGGGCCTGGTCGGTATACGATTTTGAAATCATGTTCTACTAGCGCTTGTGCTCAACAAATCTGCCTTCCATTCCATTTCTTTGAAGTGAGAAAATGTTGTAGATTTTGGTGGTCTGTATAAACTGTAACAGTTTCTTGGCACCTGAGAGGTAATGTCTCCATTCCTTGAATGCTTCCATTATTGCTAGTATTTCCTTATCATGAATTTCAAAGTTTCGTTGCACAGAGTTTAATTTTCTTGAATGGAACGCTACCGGATGGAGTTTCTTGTCTTGAAATTGTGACAGAACGCAACCGAGAGTGAAATTGCTTGCATCCGTTTCTACTACTGTGTCTAGCCTAGGATGGAACTGACAAAGTAGGGGTGCGGTAATGAATTGTTCCTTCAAAATTTCTAAAGGCCATATTCGGTTCGGTGCCCCAATAAAAGTTTTCTGAGTCAGCTTTTAATGTTTCCGTGATTGGCTTGTAAATCAGAGAAAAGTTTTGCTTGAAATGTCTGCAAAAATTTGCAAATCTGATGAAAAAATTTACTTTCTCAACAAAAGCGGGTGCCTTCCATTCTCTTGTGGACTTAACTTTTCTTTCCCTCATTTCCACTCCTTCTGTATTGACAATGTAACTGAGAAATTCAACTTCTGGGACATGAAATATAGATTTTTCTAGGTTGCCTGCTAGCTGGTTCTCTTTTAGTTTCTGCAATATCATTTTAACCAGCTGAATATGGTCTTTCTCGTTTTCCGAGTATATCAGGATGTTGTCTAAGTAGACAACAACTACATGGTCTAGAAATTCACGAAGTATTTCTTGCATCATAGATTGGAAAGTAGCAGGCATTTTAAGTAATCCAAAAGGCATTACCATGTACTCGTAACGGCTGTAGCAGCATTGGAAGGCTGTTTTCCATTGGTCTCCTTCAGCTATTCGTACCAAGTGGTACCCCTTTTTAAGATCTATCTTAGAGAAAATCTGGAATTCTTCCACTCGGTCTCTTAGTTACCCCACAATATGTATTGGGTATCTGTCCGCGATGGTAACTGAATTCAAACCACACTAATCGACTACTAGTCGGAGTTTGTTATCCACTTTTGGAATGAAGAGAATGGGAGTGCCGGCAGGTGATTCACTTGGTCGGATTCTTTCTTGTTGTAGTATTTCATCCAGGTACTTTCTAAGTTCCTTTAGTTGCATTGCCAACAGTGGGTAAGTTGGGCCCCCAGAAGGTTCTTCCCTATCTTTAATCCAGATGGCGTGATCCCATTTTGTCCTACCGGGCATCTGCGTTGCAACTTCCTCCACGAATAATTGAACATAATCGTTGTATAGGTTGGGGATTTTATGTATGTTGATCTCGACTGGTTCGTCCTCACCCGGTATTCGTCATATGACTTGCGCATTCTGGTCGAAAACTACCCTCTCGTCATACTCCCACACATCCCCCACTTCATCAGCGATTTCGTACTCCGGACATGATTGTTTAGTAAAATTCCAATTATCCTGGTTTTCAATATTTGTTAAGTGGTGTTTCTCACACCACCCAAAAGGAATAATAAGGTCATATTTTCCCGCATTTGCAATTTCGCAGAAGATTTCCGATCGGTGAGAGTTGGTTCAGATGCCTAATGAAATTGGTAAAGTACAATGTTTTCCGCCGCTTTTATTGGCGTGCCATCTAATCCTAAGATTTCTGTAGGATTTTGTCTCGTTTTATAGGCAATATGGTATTGTTGTACGAGGCGAGAGTTGACTAGGAAGATATTAGAACCAGAATCTAATAATACGCGAACCGGGATTCTTTTTCCTGCTGTCTCGATGTGTGTAATGCCTTCTGGTCAATTGTATTGTTTGGGTCATATCTTCAATCTCTTCTCGACCTCGACAAATATGTCGGCTTTTCGTTTTTATAATATTTTGTGGATGTTCGAGACCATGCTTGCATTGTTTCGGCCAATTAGACTTCCTTAGCCAATCAAGTTCCTATGAGCCTTCTCCTTAATTGGGTTCTTATCTTAGTCCTTTAGCATTTTCACCAACACACCAGGTGAGAGCGAGCAGTTAGCGGCTTGCATGACCGGTTTCAATCCACAGTTTTTTGGTCATTGGGCACCCAACTACTAGCAGTCATTACCCCTTGCTGAAGGGTTCCCTCTGATCCTGCTTTTCCAACCTGCAGGTCCTGTATGGGGGGTATCCACAATCGTCCAGATAGGTACATAGTATTACCATCAGGTCCATTAGGCTAGCCGATTACCATGTTCTATGCTTCCCACGCTTGTTCTCCACCCTCATTTCATGAGACCATATCCGTCACGAAATTCATACGTTGGTACCGATGAATCAATTTGAGGCTAACTTTGTCTGTGAGAAGCAAGTCTAGAGCCTTGTCCCGCGTACATCCAATAATAGCGCTTGAGCGAAGTATGCCTCATTACTGCCAAGGGTTATCTCCCTCGCCCCTACTAACTCTACCTGGTATGATTTCTCCTGCCTTCGTTTTAATCCCAAGATGGTTCTTATCGGAGACCTTTGAGTTTCCATAACACTTGTCCAACTACCATCATTTATTTTCCCCGGTTGATATGTCCGGGGTCCTTACCACCAGTGGGTGGGAGACGTGTTCCTCGCATTGTTTCTTTGATTCCTATAGACCTGCATGCCTGTTTGAGCACCAATTGTATAGACTACCCGATCGCGGTGGCCGTCAGTGACGAATTTTTTTAGTCCTGCATTTCATGATCCGAAAGGTTTTCCAAGACCCATGTGGGCCTTTCGATCCGGGCGACTTGTGCCTGTTGTGGGGGTGGTTGGTTTCCATTAACCAAATTCACTCGCAGATGCCCCTTATTGCGTTGGTCATCATTCCGATCCTTCTTTCGGGTACCTTTCCAAGGAGCCCATCGGATTGCCGTTACTTGTGCATCCTTCAGGCAAGTTTTCTATTTATGGTTCGCCAAACCACATTGTGTACATCCCATATTTGTCTTTCTTTCGTCGATAAGCTTTTGCTGAATGCCTTTTTGTATTTTTTCCCGTTCCGTGGGGTTTCCCAATTTTTCAGCCTTATTCAACATTGAGGTCCTAC
The DNA here is from genome assembly GCA_003313605.1 of Tuber umbilicatum. Taxonomy (NCBI): domain Eukaryota; kingdom Fungi; phylum Ascomycota; class Pezizomycetes; order Pezizales; family Tuberaceae; genus Tuber; species Tuber umbilicatum. Next base: position 21,058 of record QLOI01007055.1, read on the forward strand.
CTTCTTGTGTGGTCGTCTTATATGCCGTGCATTCTGCTTTGGTTTACAGCTTAGACTTTTTGATGGTTTTTATTCCAACCCTTTCCTCATCGCGGTTCTTTCTTTTTGTCGTCTAGACCTGATTTTCTCCTGTAGAGACCTATTGGTCCAGTTTCCATTCTTCATAACGTTCAACACATTTCCTTGATGCACCTAACCATTCTTCATCGATATTTTATTTTTTCAAGAACAGTGGTACCACTATTTGTAGTGGTACCTTTTCTTCCAGCTTTCTTCTCCACGCAATACCGGCTAATTTCAATTTGATGTTCAGGTTCTCCATCTTTAATAACAGGGTAGAAATCTTTCCCCCGTATTTAACCTCATCCATATCCCATAGTGCCTTAGGATCTTCGTCAGTGCTGGCATATTGGTTGGTAATTTCCCAACAGAAACTTTGCCAATGGATAAGCCCGTCCATTTTTTTATGAACTAACTAGCTCCTCATGGCGCGTTGATACCAATTTTTGAAGTGCGCGAGATTCTCCCCCCTCGTCCGACTGATGGCATATTGTATCCTACACATGTGTTTTTCTCAGTGTTATGAGTTTTGTAGGCAATAATCTTCGCATTTGAGTAGCCAAGTTTTCACGTTTTGGTAGTCCTTTACTTCGAAGTGTTGCAGTCGTGTGCCGTTCTTTCTTTCAGTACCGGCCAGTCCTTTGCTTACTGCTTCTATAAGGAGTTGCATTCCTTCGTAGTCCAGGTCTTCCTTGGGCGTCATTCCACGCCTGGCTCGATGTTGTCTAAGTTTTCACCTACGTCGGTCTTCATCAGGGTCCCCATAGCTTTCACTGCCTGAAGAACTACTTGATGAGCTATCGTCATCATCCTCGTTGTCACCTGGATGCCCTGGCTTATCTCTTGGAGCTTGCGGCGGTCCTTTTCCACCACCACTAGGCCCTGCTTCGGCCTCTTTTTGCTCCGGGGCATTTCGCTTTCCTTTTCAATTTTCTTGACAGTTTTTGCTATCCTTTGGTGCAGGGCTCTGAGGTAGGTCCCTTTCTCCTTCGTCAACAACTGATGATCATTGGTTAACCTGTGCCGACAGATTGTCTAACAGTCCTTTCAATTCCCAAATTTCTGCATTCTTACGGGCTTCAAATTCCCTGTTAACAAGCTGGTTTCTTGCTATTTATGCACATACGTCCTCGTTTTTCTCTTTTTGTATAGCTGATTCCCTTACCAATTCATCAAGGTGTGATTGTAAGGTATTAACTTTCTTTTCCAGTAAGAGATCTCAAGCGAGCAAATGTGCATCAGTTGTTCCTATGTTGCTATCCAATTGCTTACTGACTTCTTGTTGTCGCCCCTGTTGTTGACGAATCTTATTTTCTGCGACCATTCATCTTAACTCGGACCAGTCCCATATTTTACTAAGTGCTGAGGAAAACATTTCTAGATTTTTCTAGAAATTTTCTACTTCTTCCTTGACTAGTTCCTCTCCTTCTTCGACTCTTTTCCGATCATCTTCCAAATCTCCCACCACGTGTTGTTGCGAGTTTGACATAGCATTGAAAGCAATATGTTGCCGATCTTGGGTTTCCTTTGCTGTCCGGTCAACACGTCCTATTACTGAGTCAAGCTTAGTTGAGAAGTCTTTCACCATTCGTTAGGCCTTAGTTTGATGTCCTTGGAGCTGGGTGGCATATCTTTCGAGTAACCTGAGCAATTGTTTCATTTGTCCCCCAGGGGTTAGTTGTATCAATTCCCTCATTTTAGACTGTGATTACCTTTTGTCAACCCTTGAAGGAGGCCATACCACAAGGGCTCCGCTTCGGCTGGGAACAAAACTTGCAGGAACCACTGGTGGTTCCAAAGTTGTAGTTGAAACTTGGTCAACTTCATCATTGTCTAAGCTTTCTCCCATGATTTCGTCTTCTCCCACAATTCTTAATGCCATATCTGAGTAAGTCTCTGGGCTTGATTTTGAATCGTCAACTTAGTGGTAGAAAAAGAGGATCGTTCAGTGGTCTAACCGTCCTTAAAGATTGTATCGCGTAGGATTTTGACAGTAGAAGGAGGTAAGGGATATTGTATTTTCCCTGTGACGTCCAGTTACCACCCACGAGAGGCTCTTTTACGCAGTGGTCCAGGAATAACTTCTTCATCAAAGTTAACCATGATTTCACCGCAAGGACTTTTCCAGATAAGTTCTTTCTGCGACTGCGTGACCCTATGTGTCCTTCACTGCTTCACTGTTTTGAGGTTCTTTCTGTTGTATCTGGTTACTAGTGTTTCAACAGAACAAGCTAGTGTAAGGCTACCCTGCTTGTCTGGCTCAAAGTCGTTGTAATTGTCTTTGTCCCTTGGGGTCGTTAAATACACTGGAAGGGTTTCAGATGCGTCCTGTGTAGCCAGTGCGTTCCCTAAGATGAAGAACAAATAGTAACAAAGGATAATAGCTAGCATTGTTAAGATCATTTGACACCATTTGTGTCGATCGTGCCTCAGTGACAGAGACTATCAATATAGTGTTATGGGTAACCAACTCTGAGTTTAGTAGAGTAAGGTTAAGCATTTGATAACAGAGTAGTGTCAGGGAGCGGTCGTGATTTAATTGCTAATACTCGTTTCGCTAAAACTACTAAGAGTATGAAGTGTAGGTAATAACTTGTTCTATTGATAAGATCTCTTCTCCATTGCTTTCTGTCTAATCGCTGGGAAGGAACTCTTATATTTATATCCCACGTGAGTTTCCGCGGCCAGTACATCTAATACCTATACTAACTAAGTACCTCCACAACAACTACTGGTCTTTCATCTTATCAATTCTAAGTACGAACACTCATAGACCCTGAATAATTCCCCGCTTCCGGTCATTCGGCTTATTTTACTTTCTCTTCCTGTGGGTGTGCAAGACTACGCCAGTTGGAAGTAAATGATCCCTTTGCCATATGAACTTAGTCTGAGTATGCCGCTCAAATGGTAACATACCAGTCATTCCTCTGTTACTGATGTAATCAATCTCAATATCGGACAACGGTGACAACACAGTGGCATCACTGCATTATCATTGCGTAGAGTTGGTAGGCTTAGTTCTCCATCCCTTCTTTGATTTGCCTAGCAAGAATGGGCCTGCAGCTACTTCTCCTTAACTCCCGTCCATTGTTGCAGACCTATGACTATTTGTAGTCGGTCCACTTGAAGCATTATTGTTTTCTGATTCGGTAGTCTTTTCTGCTCACGCAGATATCATTTATATCATATACTGGATTCTAGCTGAATGAGCTGTGCACACTACCCCTCTCATAAATCCTGCGAACAGCTTCCGGTAGGACGGACGGCAACAACGTATGCTGTGTTATGGGGATGCTGCCAATTTCGCGATATTTGCTGGTAACTAGCAACTTCACCACGTAGTATAGGCGACGTCCGGGCCCTACATCCAGGCCAGAGGGGGGTGTTGGAATTGCATATGCCTAACAAGAGCTGTGGGCTTTGAGGACAGAGGAGGCAGGTGTATTGTCCTTAGTGAGGAGGAGGACGTGGTCATTGGCCATGAACTCAGTTGTTGCAATGAGGGGCTTCTTGATTACAATGTTGATTGCATCATGGATGCTGAGGGGGTTGGTTGTATCAGGTAGGATTGAGCCATCTCTTTTAACAACTATGGTTCGGTTGCGTTTGGTCAAAACAGCAGCTGGTACAGTTTTGTTTGGTGAAGTGGTAGGAGGTTTGGCTGGGACTGCTCCGGCCGCTTTCTGGGCCCAGGTCTGCTGTGGTGCAGGAGCGGGTAAGGTGTGTTGTTGGCATGGTGCTGGTGGTTGGTGTTGTAGTTGATACTCAAGATGCGCAACTTGATCCTGCAGGGTCTGAATGTCTGTGATATGGCGATTTTGAACGACCATAAGGTGCTCTTGGAGAGCTTGGAAGGCTTCTTCAAGTCAGGTTGTGTGTAGGGAAAGGCCCAGATTGTTGTTTTCCACACCACCAACTGCCCTTGGTGAAAAGGTAGGGAAAGGAGGGTATTCCTCTCCTGACACGGCAGAGGAAGAAGGAGTATAGACTGTCTGGACTGGGGAGGCAATGCATTCACCCATAGGGATGTCATCAGGCGAGGATGGGTTGTTTGGTTGAAAAGGTTGGTTGAAGGGGGTGGCCAAGGGGTTTGAACCACCCCTCCCTCTGCCCCGACTTCTATGAGACATCAGAGGGTCCTGGGAAGGAACTCAGTTGACAGAGGTGATGGAAACAAATAAAAGGGGGATGATTTGTGGATGAAACGTCTTTAAAGTGAAAGGGTGAAGCGGTGAGGATTGGTTCTTGACCAATGAGGTGGAAGCTTGGCGAAAAATTTGTTGTGGTTTTTCCTTTCGCTGTGGTTGTAACGGCAACGGAGTCTGCTTCATACTCTTAGTAGTTTTAGCGAACTGTGTATTTGTGATTATGAATTATAAGGCCTTCCTGACATTACTTTGTTATTGAATACCTTAACGCTTAACCATACTTTAACGAGCTCCGAGTTGGTTACCCGTAACACAAGATAACAACCCCAAGCAGTCAGGAGATGTCTTGCTGACCTTCTTCATCTAGTCTGGGATACATTGGAGTCAGAATATCTACAGAGTTTATGGAGAAGTATGCCATGCTGGATTTGTGTAGTTCTTGCACCAAATGGTTCGTACACGAAGTATTAAAACAAAATTTATTTTACATATAGCTTCGGCTCCCTGTAATTAGTCTTCTCGGTCCTTCTTTTATTGTCTCCATGCACAGTTAAGGTGGGGGCGATGGAGATATAGTCGTAGTTGTAATGAGTTGGTATGGATTTTTGTTGTTTCAGAAATATTTTTGTCCCCCAACCGTAAATAGATGGCTGGGGGAATAACTTAACCTTCACTCAGTACTGTACAACTGTACGTCTTCCACCCTTCGCCCACCGACCACATCAGAGCAAGTCACCGAGGAGAAGGAGAAGGGACAAGGAAAAGAAAGAGAAGGGGAACCAGAAGGGGAAGAAGAAGGGGGTGGCACCGACCTTCATCTCACGATGCCAACTTCTTCACCACCACCAATTCCCCCAAGCTCCCCTCCTCCGCCGGACTTTATCGTCCCTGTATTACCCCCACCACCAACTCGCTCCAACCCACTTCCACCAACGTTGAAACCGAAGCTAATGACACAGTTGACCCGTATTCGTGTTTCACTCTGCCGCAAAACTATCGGCATCCTACTCCTCGGCGTAGTGATTTTCCTTTGGGTCTTGAGCGCCTTCCTGACCTTCACCATATTCTCCGACGGGAGCTATACCAAGCCGTATTTCGTGACGTATATGAATACGTGCACCTTCTGCTTCTACTTAATCCCCGGGGCGTGGCGGTGGTGGTGGGGTAGGTGCAAGGAGATAGTGTCGGGGAGAGGGAGATATGCACGTTTGGGGAACGTGTTTGGGATTGAGGGTGAGGATGGGGATCGGGATGAGGATGGGGAGGTAGTAGTGACTAAGGGTTTGGCGGAGGAAGAGGATATGCTTAGCGAGAGGGAGGCCGTAAGGTTGAGTTTGCAATTTTGCTTGCTTTGGTTTGTTGTATGCTTCCCCTTGCACCTCCCATAAGTGTTTTATTACAGTCCTAATGAGTGGGAAAAAGGCAAATTACTTCCAATCTTACTGCCTAAAATGGACTTCTGTCGCCAGCGCTACAATCCTCTCCTCAACCAGCAGTATCTTCACCCTCATCCTTAGCGCACTCTTGCGCATCGAGCGCTTCACCTGGAGCAAATTCCTAGCCGTCATGCTGTCCCTCACCGGTGTATCGCTTGTTTCCTCCGTAGACCTGAGTCCCCCCTCTTCACCATCACCTAGTACGGATGTGAAGACCCCCAGGCAAATCCTCCGCGGCGATCTGATGGCCCTCCTAGGGGCCTTTTGTTACGGCGTATACACAATTCTGTTAAAAGTGCGCATAGGTAACGAAAGCCGCATCAGCATGACCAGGTTCTTTGGCTTTGTGGGACTGTTCAACTTTCTCGGGCTATGGCCCGGCATAATCATACTAGATCACTCTGGCATAGAAAAGTTTGAGATTCCACCGGATGCGAGGATTTGGTGGATTGTGATGGTATGCTCGATTCCCCCCCCCCCCAGTGCGCCTCCTGCTGACTTTTGCTTGTCATGGTGGTAGATCAACGCTAGCACCACACTTGTTTCAGACTACTGCTGGGCATACGCTATGCTCCTCACCACACCATTGATTGTTACCGTGGGGTTGAGCTTGACGATTCCGCTTGCGCTCTTGGGCCAGATGCTGGTACTGGGGGTTTGGTCTAGTGGGGTGTATTGGGTTGGTGCGGTGCTGGTGTTTTTGGCGTTTTTGTTCGTGAACAGGGAGAGTGTGGTTGGCGATGCGGGAGAGGGAAATGCGGGCCTGCAGGGCGAGGTGGGGAGGTGGGAGAGGTAGAGTTGGATTTATTGGCTCTTGGAGCGTGGTTGGGAAAGCCAGAGTACTGTACTGTCCTCATTTTTCCTCTCTGGTGGTGTTTGGAGTTTGGCACACGTGCTGTTGTGTCGTTGAGTTGGACTGAAATAGTGTCAGGCTTCTTTCTATAGTACCGGGTTTTTATTTTTTTTATTTTATACTCTAGGTGGATTTTGGTCATTTTTCACCCCACTAACTACTTTTCTCCTCCTTCCCTTCTAGTTCCATTCCCACTTCCACTAGTCCCCCTTGCACCGTCATCCTTCACATTATCCCCCCTCTTTGTAAATGTCCCTACGTCACTCGTCGCCTTCAGCGCCGCCTCCAACTGCGGCTCCCACTTTGTCGTGTCCTCGCTCATCATGTCTTCCCATGGTATCACATTCTTGCCCAGTTCGAATTGATTTTGTTGGGTGCGGGTTAATTGAACCATGTGTGCTGCTGAACCAAGGGCTTCTCCAAGGCTGTGGTAAGAAAAGAGGTTAGTGTGGCAGGGAGAAGGTGGGTATGGGAGGGCTACTCGTGGATTAGGCTACGGACGTAGAAGCCGGAGGAGACAGACATGCGGAGGGATACTATTGGGGGGGATTCGGAGGGGGGGTCAGCGGTGACAGGTTCTTGGGTGGTTCCTTCCGCCTCCTTGAAGAGCGTATCGTCCACCTTGACTTTCTTGATCCCCCCCGCTTTCGCCTGTCCCTCCTCCACTTCCAGCGCTCGCTTCTTAGACTCCACCACATCCATCCTACACATAACCTCGGTGACAACCTTCTCATCCATGCTCCCCTCCTCGCCAGGAAAGCCGAACCCATGCCCCCCTCCCTTTTCGAACCCCACCAACTCCATGCTATGCACCGTCACGGGTCGTGCTTTGATTTCGACGGGCAGAGGCTTCCCCTCGCGCGCATACTCGTAGTATCGCTTCCCCTCGTGATGCAGCGCACTGTAGATGGGCGGCTTCTGGAGTATATCGCCACGAAAGGCGCCTAGTGCGGAGTCGATGAGCTCAGGAGTTATGTGGGAGTGGGGGGTGCGCTTGAGCGTGCGGCCGGTGCAGTCGTAAGTATCGGTACTAGCACCGAAGAGCGCCGTCGTTTCGTACGTTTTCGTGCAGGAGATGAAGGATGAGAGGGATTTTGTACCGGCGCCTACGCCTATCACTAAGACCCCAGCTTCACATCAACTGTTAGTATTGGGGGATCTTTACCCCGGAGGGAAGACATAGGGAAAGTTATACTAGCGAGAGGATCAAGCGTCCCCCCGTGACCCATTTTGACGTCAACGCGAGACCTGCGACGTCGCTGGCGCTGGCTCTTAGATTGAGAGTCGAGGGCATTTTGCTGGGCTGTTAGGTCCGGTTTGAACCAGGCGTGGGTACGGAAGATGGCTTGTAAATGCCGGATCACGGCGGCTGAGGTAAGACCTTGGGGCTTTTGAACAGCTAGGGTGATGAGTTAGCATTCCGATAGCGAATGGTAGTCTAGTTGAGAGAATTGAGTGAGGAAGGGCGGGAGGTTTACCGAAGAGACCTTGTGGCGCCATTACTGTTCTAAGAATTGGCTTAACTAAAGGTGATGGGAGATTGGTGGTCGGAGTGGAGGCCTGGCGGGGCAGTACTCAGGAGGTGGTTAGAACGGTTGACAGAAAAATTGGGCGGTCACGTGCTAGGCTGGGAGCGGCTCTTTTGTCTTCCTCCGTAGATGAGGTCACATCGGAGTAGGCTATAGCAGCGGGGTCTCAGTTGGATGTTGCGGGCTCGGGGAAAGGCTTAGGAGGTCAAAGTGGACAAAGCGCTTGGGTGGTTGAGATGCTAGCCTAGTCTGAAAACCACGGACCTAGAGGTATATAGCCTCATAGTTTATCACCCATAAAAATGCAAAGTAAGAAGAAGCGGGGTATACTGTGATTGTAGGTGATAAACAACTCCGCATCACCAACCATCCTCCCTAAGCAAAGTAAAAAGAATGTCGGACTTCCTCATTCCAGTCCCATATCAACATGAACGATGGATTCAAGACCTGTATCATATTAAAAAAGATATCCTTATTCTTACCAACCAGCAGTATTTGATTTATTGGCCATTGGTCGATGGGTTTTGGAAGCATACGAGCTGTAAGAAGCACAAGTACAACCGGTCAATTACGCTGTACTATTCTTGTCGGATTAGTAAAACACGAGAGTCCTCGAAAGCAGATCCTTTTCCTGAAGAAAACCACAGCGGCAAACCAAGAAATACTACCTACTAACAACCAGGAAAGTGTACAGTTCTGCCCGGGAAGTCTTCGTACAAGCACGACAACCGGTATTTTCCTGAGTTTTGAAATAACGACACTGTACATTTTACGACGATCGAGATTCTGACCAACGGCGGCCACTTATGGCTTCTGCTAAGATACTTCAATTTTATCTTTGAGCCAGTGCTTACTTGAGGAAATCATGGCTGGAAAGAGTGGAAAGAGTAGGAGGAGGGCTGGACCCGGAAAAAGGGGGGTTAGGGTTAAGGGGGGGCGTGTTGGCAAGAGGTGATTGGAGGGTGGAAAATTTTGGGTATTGGAGGGGGGAAAAACGGTATTGGGTGGAGATGAGAAGAGGGGGTGGGAGGTTTACACCGGATTGGTCAAGGTTGCAGGATGATTTAGTGATGGGAGGGGATGATTAGGGAGCGAGTGGTCAAGGGGAATGGAAGGTGTGGGAAGATACTACAGAGGGCAGGGAAGAGACTACAGAGGGCAGGGAAGAAGAGGAAGAAAAGAGGGTTAAGGTAAATATGGAGAAAGTGGAGGTGAAGGTTAAAAATTTGAGAGAAAAAGAGGAAGGATCAGAGATGGAAGTGGGGGAAGGGGAAGACGGAGACGGGGTTGAAGAAGAAGGTGGATTGGGTTTAGTGGAGGAATGGAAGATGAAGAAGGAAAGGGAGAAAAAGTTGTTGGATAAGGAGAGGAAGACAAGGGAGAGGGACGGTATGTTGAAGAGAGGGAAGGAGAAGAATTGGGATAGGAGAGAAACGTTAGAGATGTGGGAGTGGTTGGGGGACTACAGGGAACTGGTAGAGGAGGTAAAATACGTGTTTGAAAGTAGTGAGGTGGAGGCGAGAGGTTTGGTTTTGGAGAGGAGTTTGGCGAAAATGAGAGAGTTTTGGTTGGAAGGTGGTAACAAATGAAGGGATTGTTGTGGGAAAGGAGGGGAGGTTGTGGTAGGGGAGAGAGTTGAGGTGGGAAAGGAAAAGGATGGCAGAATTAAAAAGATGGAAAAAGAGAAGGCGGTAGAAGGAGGCAGAACTTATGGTGAGGTAGTTATGGGGATGGGTAGAAATTTGAAGGTGAAGGATGGAATGGAGGTAGAGAGGAAGTTGAGGGAAGAGTGGAAGGAAGAGGAGAAAAAGAGTTTGGAGTTAGAAAAGAGATTGGGAAGGTGGTGGAGGTAGTTTTAGACTTGCAGGAAGGGAGCACGGGGAAGGAGTAGAACAAGAGAGAGGTGGAGGAATGTTTGGGGTTGAGTAGTGGCAATGTCGAAAAAGTAGTGGGAAAGGGACGAAGGGTACAGGTGGTATTAAAGGAGGAGGAAAAGGTGGAAGATTTGGTTAAGGGAAGGAAAGAGGTGTGGGAAAAAGCGATGAAGGAGAAGGTGGGTGGGGTGAATAGGATGGAAAATTGGGTGGGTTTGGTGGTACTGGGAGTGGAATTTGAGGTTTGGGAAAAGAGATTGGAGTTGTTTAGGGAGGTGGTGGAACAGGAGAATGGGATAAAGTTGATGAAGAGGCCGGTATGGATGGTGGATGAAAAGAGAAGAAGGAGTTTGAGTTTGAAGTATGTGGGAGTGGTGATACATGTGGCGAGGGAAAGTCAGAGAATGGAAATCTTGAGAAGTGGGTTAGGGTGTTAGGGGACAAGAAAGTGATAAAGAAGTAGGTGGAGGAAAAACAGTTGGTTTATTGCACGAAGTATGCAGTGGTAGGACATAGTTGGTGGGACTGTAGAAAGAAGTTGAGCAGGTGCAGTGTTTGTGTGGTGGAAGGTCATACGGGATGGCAGCACAGGTGTGAGAGATGCAAGTTGGGAAGGGCGGGTTGTATGTATTATAGAAAATGTGCAATGTGTGGAGAACATCATACGATGGGAAAAGCGAGTGAGGGGAATTGTTGGGGGGTGAGGGCTGAAATGATGAGATTAAGGAGTTTAGTGGGTTAAGGTTGAGGGGTTGAAATTGGTTTCGGGGATGTTACGGGTAACCAACTCAGAGCTCGGTAGAGTATGATTATGCGTATAGTGTAGTTAATT
>QLOI01007060.1:0-19981 GCA_003313605.1 Tuber umbilicatum
GTTTTCTTTCCGTTACTCTTAGCTATGTTCTCCTAATATATTTACTGGTCTTTGGAAAATTGGATATGGTCAACCACGGATCTTGGGGGTCAACCACGGATCTTGGGCGAGACGATTGCTGACCTCTGGATCCCTGTGCGTTGTAGTTTGTAAGTGAATATGGTCAACCACGGATCTTGGATAAGACAATCGCTGACCCCTGAATCGCTGTGCGTTGTAGCTCGTAAGTGAACATGATCAACGACGGATTCTGGATGAGACAATTGTTGACCTCTAGACTGCTTTGTGTTGTAGGAAGTAAGTGAACATGATCAACCACGGATCTTGGACGAGACAATTACTGACTTTTGGATCGCTATGTGTTGTAGAGAGTAAGTCAACATGCTCAATCACGGATCTTGGACGAGACAATTCCTGACCTCTGGGCCTCTGTGCGTCGTAGAGAGTTAGTGAACATGACCAACCACGGATCCTGGATCACAATTGCTGACTTCTGGGTCGCTGTATGTTGTAGGAAGTAGGTGGGCGCGGTCAACCACTGATCTTGGACAAGACAATTGCTGACCTATGGATCGCTGTGCGTTGTAGAGAGTAAGCAAACATGATCAGCCACGGATCTTGGACGAGAGAATTTCTGACATCTGGATCGCTGTGCGTTGTAGAGAGTAAGTGAACATGGTCAACCGCGGATTTTGGACAAGACAATTGCTGATCTCTAGATCGCTGTGCGTTGTAGGACGTAAGTCAACTTGATTAGCCCGGGGTCTTGGACGAAACTATTGCTGACCCCTCGATAACTGTATCTTTTAGCGCGTAAGCGAACAATATTAATCACAGCTCCACGCTGCGCCAATTGCTGACTTATGTGTCACTGCTTTCTCTAGCGAGTAAGTCAATTTGATGAATTCTGGGTCTGGGGCGACGCCATTGCTCACACCCTGCTCACAATGTATCGTAGGAGGTAGGCGTACTGGATCACCAGGTTACGCACCAAGATAATTGCTGACCACCACTTCCTTATGTGTTCCAGCTCGTAAGTGAGATGTATCGACCTTCCTATTGGCTGGACTTAATTGCTAAACTTTGGCTCGCTCCGTATCGTAGGCGGTAAGTGAACCGCGCCTACTGCAGTTCCCGGACCCAACAATTGCTAACCTTCTGCCCCCTGATTCTCTAAGATGGCAAGTTCATTCTCATTTAGTCTCTCTTCTTTTTCTTCTAGTCTACTAATATAACTCTGCTGGTATTACAGCTTGTACGTCATCCATATCGGTTAGACCTGTTTTAACTCTGCTGATTCCGTACTGCCGTCACCTTCGTGCTGCTCTGTAGCATGTAAGCATTGCGCGTCTCCCCATTCAGCCTCTTGAAACTGCTAACTCTACTATCCTTGCCCCTCCTAGTTTGCATGGCATCCTTTACCCCATCCCCTATACATTGATGTTTATGCTTACTTGGAATTGCACTGCAGCTCGTTCGTCAATCACTTTTCCTTACTTTCTACTTATCCTACTAACGACTCGCGCGCCCCACAACTACTTGCCCCCCCCCGGAAAGTGAGTATTACGCCCCCGTTGCAACCAACCACTCTTCGCATTTTAGTGTCTACTAATCATTCATGTAGCCTGTGAGTCGTTCAAGCATACCATCTAGCTCCCCATTTCGTATCATAATTAACCTCGCACTAGTTCTGCATCCAAGACCACCTTCTTCCCAACCTACCCGGCCGAACAGGACCTTCTTGCTCTAGGAGAAGAGTCTAGAACAGTCTAATCATTGGTATGTGTTTATTGCGCCCCTTACTCGGTACTCCAATATCTTGGTAACTGTGGAAGCATACTTGCGCTACTGCTGCCGCTTCGGCATTCTAACGGCAATACCTTTCTATATCGCGCTCTCGTATGTTCATCGGATCTGGATAATATGGATATGGAACATCTTGTATTGCAAAGGTTGGCAGTGTGTTTAAGTTAATAATGTTGGATTCGCATCAGAACCGCTTGGGGTTGTTGGAAAGCCTTTTTATACTTGATTTCTTACACTTCACCCTGTCTTTCTCATTCCGTACCGAAGCTTATTTTCTTTACTCACACTCTTTATAACAATCCGGTGTCGTTCCTTTATTTCATTCCTCCACCTCAGATCCACATTTACGTTTGTTCGTTTCCTTACACAATACCAATTTTTACTTATTCTTATGTCACTCTATCTGTCGCTCCTGCACAGTAGTACGAATCCCAGAATACCGAAATTTACCCTATCTACTCCGCCGTAGCCATGTAATATATTATATACCCGGAATTCCTTATTAGTTAGTGGCCTGTGGATTACTTCATGACTGCGGGCGTCCTGCCACAGTGATTTTTGCGCTCCGCTATGCGGCTTTAGATTTCTAAGACTTGTTTTGTAGCCGCGTGCGATACCCGTATTATAGCGAGGGGATTAGCTGGGCTCGGCGGTAACATGCTATGCTGATCAGACGACTTTACCATCAAATGTAGCTGCAAAGCTAACAATGCAAACTGGTGGAAATAGAATGAACCGGATGCTGGAGGTAAAAGGTAAATGGTGAAGTTCTAATTCTCGTGGTCAATTCTCAACAAGGAAAAACACAGGACAGATATAAGAAGTCCAATCACCATCCCCCGCTTGCCGCAAATGTCCATCCTTCTCCAGTGAATCCCAGACCAGATCAAAGGAAAACAACTTCCCCGAAATCCCCAGAGACAAAAGAAATACATAGCATCACGATGCCTTAGCATGCTCCACTATACTCTCTCTAATGCTCTGACATACCACACTATCCATGTATGCTCCACCTTCACGAACCTTCACACGTGTTCAAGCTCGAACACTTGAATTCTAGGAGTTTTCTCGCCTCGCAACACAATATTCAGGGATAACTTTGAAAGGGGCCCAATACTGCGGCTTGATAAGTTACACGCGGCAGTGAGTAAGGGGGGTTTTATCTGTTCACTGCAATTAAATACCGCTATCCCATAGCCCCTCGGAATGTTGCCCAAGCCTAGCATCTCTGAAGAGCTGGGTTGTTCAAGTATTGATAGGATGCGAATAACTGGTTCTGTATTGGAAATTATTTGACGCCTTTTATCAGTAGGAGTATCTAGATTCCCACTACTGTGGCCTCCCATCAGTAGCGAACTTAGGATGATGGTTTTATTTTCTATCCCATTCCAATTTTGGTAGCGATCCCAACCTGTGTTCAGAGTTTCGGCTGCCCCAGAGCTCAGATCCGCGCTCTACCTTGTACGGAAGTGGGCAGGTAGGAACGGAAATAATATTTCTTTTATATCCTGCAGTCAGAGCTTGCACCGGATTCTAGGAGTCAATAGCTTTATTCTATACACTTAGCTGCTCATCCTAGATACAGATAATGATGTGGAACAACGAGTAATCGGTGCCTGCTAAGGCATGTCGCAGGTCATGGAGATAAACTTTGGTGTTATCAATTATCACTCGTTCTCTTCGGAGAAATAAGGGTCGTTTGATAACCAAAACACAACAAAATTGTACGATTTCGAGACACTATTACCAACCACCATTGATTGGGACGGCTTAGAAAAATTGTTCAAAAACCAATAGTACAAAGCCGAATAAGTATATTACAGGCAGATAAGACAGAGAGGAAAGAAAGCAAATGCAAATCCAGAGTAGCCAACGCCAAAAGAAATATAAAGGAAAGAAAGTGCCAGTTTCCTGTTCCGCCTTCGAGCTGTTCCACTGCCGGAGGCGGTTGGTGAGGTAGCCGCTGCCCCTGCCATGGGAGATGGTTACCGCCGATGTATCCCAAGATGAGGCAGGAGGCCTGACGAGGGTCTCTCCAAGGACTAGCCTGCCGTGCGGCGGGAAACCCCCCCCTCCAGCGCCAAGGCAGGCTTGCTAGTATGGCTACCTCGTGATGGCCTGGCTGTGCTGGAACCGCCTGGATAGTGAGGTTTTCTCTTCGCTAGTGTATTCGATATATGCTTTGTAGGCATCTGATCGCCATCTGCCTAGTGTTTGGATCTCCGCTTCAGAGATTCCAACTTGCATTGCCCATGTGGCCGCACCTCTCCGGAAGCTATGGCCATTCCATTTCCCTTGGCCCAGTCCGGCCATCGTTACTAGATGTCGTAGCTTTTGAACCACATGCTCACGCGTGAAAGCCTGCTGCGCCTGCTTCCCGATGCAGAAATGCGGAGCCTGTTGGGATCGGTGGGTATTGATCGCCTGGAGAAGCTTCATCGTGTGCACCGGGCATCCGAAGTCACCTGTTGCTGCAATAGTGAGCGTAATGATGCCAACGCGGAAGGGGTCTGTTTTAGATGCCGGAATAGTCAGTTGCATGAATGTCCCTTCTAGGCTTCGTTACGAGGCCCCGTATCTGAGGAGCGGGGACAAAATAACATAGGATATTTTGATTAACTGGGAAAAAAAATCATCCAAATCAGACTAAAACTGACAGAGCTAGATGGATTTCAAGTTGTCTAACTTCAAAGAGCTCTATCGCATTCAATTTTGGTCCGATTTAGACGATTCTTTTTTTAATCTGCAGTTAATAACCTGCTCTTGGCGCCCCGTTTGTCGGAAACGGGGCCCCGTAACGAACCCTAGGGAGTCCCTTCTCTGGGAATTTTTATGCTCACTTTCGTTAGGAACCAGCAGGAGAATGAGGGACCAAGTTCTTTTTCTGCCTCTGGGTACGTAAATTCTCCAACATGGAGGAAAGCGGTAAAAGCTAGGCTAAAGGCTGCCCACAGTACGACATCATCGTATTCGCTTGGTTGAAGGTGGTGGATAATTATTAGAAGATGAAGGCGGACTAGAGGGGTCCGCTCACGTCGCTCTGGTTCACCATGTTCTCGTTTAATGCCTTGAATTGTCCGCTCTAATCGCGGGTCTACGAAAGCGCTACTGTCAATTCCCAGGTCCCGGTTGTACGATTTAATGTCGACAAGGTATGACTTCATTGTTTTAGCCTTAACTGTTCCAGCTAAGGAACAAAGCCATTTGATTAGCCAGGTTGCCCGGGCCGGGAAACATCCCCCACTCTGGTGCCTGAAATTGGATAGGGTACAGAAGAGTACAAAGCGAGCCCTTGGGGTGTCATAGTTGCATCGTGTCGCGGGGGCGAGTCCACGCCAGAGGTAGTAGGCTGCGGTTGCTAAGAGACCCACTTGTTGAATATTAGCAACCCACATTTCTGGAGGTTGCATACTGGGGATAGCAACTGCGGTGCCATGTTAGTAATCCTCTCAATATCCATTCGTGAGAGCGCATCTGCCAGAGCATTCTCTTTAGTCAAGATCCATTGAGTTTGGATTTCCAAGTCAAGCTCAGTTGCAAGGAGCCAACATCTCCGCAGTACTGCCAGTGGCATTGATGCCCCACGTATTGTGCCATTAGCTAGTCCATGGGCCACTGCCTGGTTGTCAACATGAATTACTGCCCTTTTCCCTTGCCAGACCTGTCCCCAGTATAGTATAGCTTGTTCAATAGCCTTCATCTCCGGTGTATTAATATGGGGGCATGCCTCTCCATGCCTAGTGGGTAAGGCAATCGCGAATGCGGTATTGCATTGGACAGTTGGTTGTGTCTTGCCCGTGATGAGGCGCCTAAACCTTTTGAACTTGCTGCATCAGTCCAGACAAAGACGGTCTCTCGGTCTCGGGTAGCAATAGACCTTTCTGGTGTGCCAGAAAGTACTTCGCCCCACCACTGTAAGTTTTTTCGCCCTTTGCTTGAGATCCGGCAGTGCTGGTGCCCGTTACCAGGGGGGTAGTACAGTTCCATGTTGTAGAGTCTCCGAAGGAAGATACGGCCGAGAGGTACCACCGTTGACAAGAAGTTAAGGTATCCAGTAATCTGTTGTAACTCGATGAGGGAAAGTGAGTTCATTTCCAGAGAAGCTTGAACAATGGTGTATGCCTTGTGTAGCTTATTGGTTGGGAGCCGGATGACCATCGATTTGGTATCTAGCTCAATTCCAGCAAAGGTGGCTCTAGCTCCTTCCTCGCTCGTTGAGTCTTTGCTATTTAGTCCCGCCTCGCTGCACACGTTGGCGAATATCCTACTGTAAAGTGTCGGCTCTGAGGCTGGTGGTAGAACTAAGGAAAAGTCATCTAAGTAGTGGATAATGGAGGCTGGGAGCCCGCGTTTCCTCAGCTGGTCTTCCAATATCTAGTGAAAGGCTTCCACGTATAGGTTGAACAGGTATGGGGAAGTCCTTAATCCAAAGCGGAGAAAAAGCTCAGTATAGTATGCGCCTTGCCAGTGAAATCCAAGTAGGGGGAGTCAAGAGAGGATACAGGGATGTGTCGAAAGGCTGCCTCGAAGTCGTGCTTGACCAAGATGCAATTTTGTCATTATTTCTGTACTGCCTCAATAGCATCTTTTATGTTGGAGTATGTTATTGTCCCATAATTCTCCGGAATGCCTTCATTGATTGAGAGTGAGCCGGTGACAGAGTAGGGAAGATGGTGTATGCGTCGTTTGGTACCATCAGCCTTGTCAACTAGACCCAGTGGTGAGGCAACGTAGTATGGAGGGAGGCTAGCAGTGTTATGGAATACGCATCAGCAGTTTAGATGAAGCTCTTTTTCAATATCTGTGCTTACAGAGGCAATATTAATCATAGCTGATGACAGGTTGGGGTGGATTATAGTATGCTCCCGATGGCATTCATACCCAATCCTGGCTCCATATCTGCAGATTCCAATAAGAGTACAGGTTATTGCCGGATCAGGAAATCCTGTCATGAGCCTTTGCCATCCTGTGAGTTTTAGCGGACCAGCGGGCATCGGGATACTGTGTGGAGTGAACAGAGTGTAATGGATAGCTGTATTGGGACGGGCTGGCTGTTCGCTAACAAGCCTGCTAGTAGCAGTATCACGAGTGCTAGGTGTCACGCATGATAGGGCAATGATGGGAGCTAGGCCTTTAGTAGAAGTGAATTCAGCACTATTATCAAGATAGTAATTCCCATGTGGGGGTGCCAAAGAAAAAAACCTTGGGGAAGGCCATGGGGGATGGGAAAGTGCGGGAATATGGAGTCCTAGCGTCCATGTTGGGTATTGCGAGGAAGAGTAGAGGGGGCAGTAGTGCTATGGGTGTATTGAGAAGCGCGGTGGCTGCTGCCACAGGAGATACAAGAGTGCTGGTAGCGGCATTGGGCCAACCTACACTCTCTGTAGTTCCAGTTCTGGCAGGGCTGGGGCATAGTGGGTTCGTGCGCCATGCTGGTAGTATGCGGGCTGGCTAGTATTGAGCTGGAAGGGCATAGCTGGATCGGTACTCTGGCCGTTGGGGGGCGTTTTCTCGGATTGGTAGTTCATATATTCCTAGTGTATGAATGGTAGTCGGCTTCTGTGGTTGACTTCAAGTTGGAGCTGGTTGTGTGAAGCATTTCGCTGCAATCAGTTGGCTATCGAGTTGTCGCCACTCAGCTGGTTGATATATATCTTTTCCACTTGCAACTCGCTTCCTGTGGAACTGGAAGTGATATGCTTTTACTCCATCCCATGTATACTTTTCCAACAGCTCGTACAGGTTCATAGTATAGATGCAGAGGGCAGTGGCGAGCTCGCCTTGAAGACCAAAAGGCGCGAGCTTGATTAGAATTCCACTGTATGCAGCCCAAGCTTTGAAAAAATTGCTCATACGGTAGTCACTCTCCTTTCCGTTTCTCTCATTCTGCTCAAACTCAATTCCGCCAATGTTGATTG
This sequence comes from Tuber umbilicatum, assembly GCA_003313605.1. Classification (NCBI taxonomy): domain Eukaryota; kingdom Fungi; phylum Ascomycota; class Pezizomycetes; order Pezizales; family Tuberaceae; genus Tuber; species Tuber umbilicatum. Next base: position 7,725 of record QLOI01007060.1, read on the forward strand.
TCCTACTCGTCTCGGCCCTTTCCTTCTCACTGGCCAGGAGCCCGTATATGTTGGTTGGCTTAAATCGGTTCTCGATTATCTGTACCAACGTACTCCTTTCCATGCCCGGGAACCGTGTCTCCACCGTGTTGACAATGCCAGATGCGCACTCACCTTGCGTCAGGGTTGTTCCATGAGTGGGATTTGACGTACCGTGGCCACAGGGTTCAACTGGTATCTGCTCATAGCTGTTTGCTACCCGTAGTTTATCTAGCTGTGCTTCCAATTCAGCAATTTTGGCAAGGACGGTGTTTCCTGGGGGTGGTAGTTTGCCTGGGTTGGAGTACCGTGGGGCATGAGGGCTGGGCTGGGTAGGGCTTTGTGGATGAGGGTTGCGGGTGTTAAGCTGGTCGACCACTCGATCGACAATGTCCTGCTCATGCAGGCGAAGTAGTTCTCTCATAGTACGGAGGTTGATAGGTGGGTCTGATGGGGGGGCCAGGTTAGATTCGCTGTTTCTTGCACTGGGTGTAGTAATTGTTACCGGCTCTTTGAGAATGGAGCTGTTGGGGGTAGTGTGTGCCAGTGTATGGCTATCGGTTGAGGTGTTAACTGAAGGGGAGTGTGAATATTCCGTGGTACTTGGCTCGGTTTCATTACTCTGGCTTCTTGAGCTGCACGTGGTCTCGCTCCCTAGGTCTATAGCTGGGGTTGCCTCGTCGTCGGCACAGCGGCTCACCTGTTGTCGACCACGCATCTTCTTTTGAATTGCCCCACGGCCTCTTCGCGTATTGCCACGCGTAGAGTTTCCTCCGCGTCTTGATGATCTTCGTGGGGTCATGATAGCTATGGGTGTACTTGGCAGTGGTGGAAGGGGAATTGGAAGAGTGGCTCGGGCAAGGTTTTCCGCATTAGGAGTCTGAGAATGATAAAGAACGCGAGGTGCAGGAAGCGGGTTGTAGGAAGCATGAAGTGTGGTGATCTGGTGTTCGAGACAATTGAAGATAGGATGTGCGAGAGGTCTGTGGTCTTGGGGTCCCCGAGCTATGACCCCGCTTTGGCCCGGCAACCGGGGATATGTTTTTCCGCTAGAGCCTGCAGCGTGGTTTCTCCTGTATGTGGGATCCCTGGTGCTTTGCCCAATTGGCCATGGGTTGTTCCAACCCTCCATTTAATCAAGATTTCATAAAACAAGGGCGCGCAGTATATGCGATAGCAAACTATCAATGATTGAGGGATTGTTAGCGCTGGAGACAGTGATTCCGTATTAAAAACAACATGTAGTCGTACCCCCAACTTGCCAGCCTATATCAAAGGCCACCCTCCTGAGTTTGCTTTAGGTTTCGTCACCTATGTTTCCGCTCTCCTACTATATCTTACCTTTCTTTCTCCTTCTTCAACCACAATTGGAGGACAATATTTTCTCTACATACTTGCCGATTCGTACCACACCCGGTGATACTTCTAACAGTTAGACGTACGAAATAATGAAACTTTGATAGCATAACATTATGAGAAGTGAAGAGCCAATTTGAACCCACAATATCCTTATCCCACCATACGGGGGTTAGCTGTGTAGGTAAAAACCTTAATCGGGGCTTCCTTTCCTCATCTATGCTCCCTGCTTAAACCGATCCCCTCTTACATCTTCATTGGGGCCTATAGCACCCTTATCCCAGACTGTGATAGCCCAAGTTATCGTACCGCGTCGTATGATACCGTGTTATATCGTACACTATGTAACTTACAATGAGAACCTGTAAGGAAACGAATGTTAAGCCATAATAGACTTCTCCCACATACGTTCTCGTGGGGCGGGTTTTGTCCACTACGTCTTTTCTATAAATGTGCCAATAACTGAAGAAAATAGGGAAACAACCATGGAAGAAAAAGCCGCCCTCCTCCTATTCACCCAAAGCCCGACTAAGAAAAAAAACCCCAGAATTTCTGCAAACGCTTTTCGACCATAGCCCATTCAAAAAAAAAAAAGACGACAATAAGTCGAAAGACCACACAAAAAGAAATATCAAAGGGCTAGAACACCAAACAATAAGTAACCAGACACCAAGTGTACCTTCTAGAGAGGTGGTAATATAAAGCGCTAGGTTACCCTAAGAAAATTAGATCCCACTCCTATGTCAATTTAGAATAAATATAACATACCGATACTGATAAGCAGCCTCCACACATACCTATTCCGGAGCAGCGGGATGAGAAGCTTGGTCAAGGTAAATCGAGAAAAGTGTAGCTGCTCCTTGTATGTCTTCGGGAGCTGCGGGAGCCGCAGGTTTGAGATTGACCTCATGCGCAGGAAGAAAACTTTCATTGGGGTGAGCCGAAAAAACAACAGCCGGTGATTGTGTATTTCCAAAAGGCGTAGGAACCACAGCATTAGGATCGGACATATTCGGAAAGCTCCACACGGGTCTCGGACCATCCGTATTACTGACTGATCCATCGCTGTTGTTCTGGTGGAGAGGCGCCCCCCCATTGCTATTGACCAGAGTAGGGCTTTCGGCGGAAATGTTGCGCCCACTGGCTAGCTCTAGAAGGGTCATGGCGGCTTCGACATCCAAGTGGTGTGCGTCAAAAGGAGTTTCGGCAAGATCGGCGAGCAGAGATTCCGGGACTCCTTCATCTTGTTGATTTTTTTCCGCTCGTTCGTTAGACATTTCTCGGCGTTCCCCCAACTCCTGTTCCATGGAGTTGCCGCCACCAAGAGCGGAGCTCTTGAGAAGTCTAATAGAAAGCATTCTGGTATGAAAAGTGTGTTGATTAGTGACTAAATTTGACATGCGCGAGGAGAAAGAATTCCAGGCACGACACTAGGGTGGCTAGTTGTTAAGTACCCAAGTAAGCTCGGTCCCCTATAGCAGTCAATCTCACCACACTCCCTGATATTCGACGCCAGGTTTCAGGGTGGGGCAAACACGAGTGACGCTTTGTGAAAAGATGTGGTCTTGTAATCTTCTGGATTGCTTGGCTTGCTTGGCCGAATAAACTTTGGGCAATAGAACCTTTTATGTCTTGGCATCCCAAAATTCAATGGTACGATAGGAACAAATTGACTTTACTGACGTTCATAGTATCGAGTGATTTCGTTAAGGGTATGTGTACAGAACAATTTCCAGTAACTCCAGCCACCTCCACCTAAAAACATAAGCATCCCAAGCTATTTACCCATTTAACTATCTTCCTTGAGCCAATTGTGTCCAGATCCGAGGATTCCACGCTATCGTACCGCAAAAGAAAACAACCGATAGGGCTAACCTTCTATGTCTACGCACAAAGCCTCAACTGTCCCCGACATAAGGGATGAAAGGCTCAAATCCTTTGAACGCCGTGAAGGGAGAGATGGGAATGCACTTCAATCTCGTAAAGGAAATAAGAAAAGAAGCGTGAGAAAGAAACAATCTCAATGCTGTAAATAAAGTCTGCTGCTGCTAGTCGACTTTCGATCGCTGTGCTCTTCTCTCTGATCCACCCTCTTCTCCTGTTCTCTCCTCCACGTCGCTTCCCCCCCTTCTTACATTCCTCCTTTATAACCCCAGGACCTCAAGGATTCTTAACACCTTCCCAGTAGTAAGGTGCCTATAATATCCTACTGACGCTATGCCGTAAATTCCAGCCGGAAGATACAATACGGCTCTGGAAGACGGTAAGATTTTCTCGCACTCTACAATCTGATCCCGTGCGACAGTGTATTATATAATAGCAACTTATGTAGTAGGAACTGTTGATTAGTTAAGCTTTCTTAGAACCAGTGGATTTTACATAGCCGGCTTGCAAAGATTGGGATGGTTCGATACGGGACTTAGGTAATATAGACATTGGTAGCACATAAGGAGAACCGTGTGCGGGAGGATGCTCCCGCCGAGGAGCTACAGCCGGGATATTCCCACCTACGATGCCGAGAGTTGATGATCCATTCACAAAACCTAGATTGGGTTTCGCTTTCTTCCTCCCAACAGTTTGAGGTGCGGATTGTTAGCGGGAGTCTGGAAGTTGCGGGGGTCTCGGAATGAAGGGATTTTCCTAGAGTTTAGTAATTTACGAAGACCCCCCGGATACCCCTTCACTTTGGTATTATTGGAGGGCGCGGAGGAACAGAGATAGGTGTGGTGATCTATGGGAGGATTGGGATGATTTGATTCTGTTTTATTTATCTACCTATTTCTACCGTTAGTTTGGTTAGGAGGATATTGAAGAAGATGGGAGAGAAGTTATTCACCATACCTTCCCTACCTCCCCTACCCAGTACCCAAGTTCCACATGTCCTACCTCCCACTGCTGCACTACCTGTTTCTCACCTCTACCAAACCTCAAGACCAACGTCATGTGTAAATAGTCCTCTCTTGCACCCCCATTGACCTCCAGGTATTATTATTTTTCTATATGATACTGCACAGACTAGCGGAGTCTGGTAGTTTTTCAACGAGGCGCCGCACACCATCGTGTTGCATTGCATCATACGCCATGCAATCCTACTGTCTGAACGGGAGCCAAGTGATGGGCTGGGATGGCTTACTTGGGCCAGGTCTGTTGGGAGAACTAGAGTTCCCGTAATTAATTTTGCGAGGCTGGCGCCGGGGATGGTGGGCAGTGTAAGGGTTTTCCACTCGAGACGGCGGCGCTCTCGACCTTCCGGCCACTAGTCCTGCCCAGCAACCCAAATAAAATCCCCACCTTACTTGAGATAATTCACTGGATTTTACTTTGCTACCTTTTGAGACTCGGTATCCAAATTAGTCGACAAATTGTCGGGAGATCTGTGGTTGGTACATCGGCCTTGGCAAAATTTCTGGCGATCCCGCATGTATGGAAAATGGCAAGACTCGTCGCTGCTTTCAACCTCAACCCGACAACATAGCATACCAATTTTCCAAAGCCAAAGGAATACATTGAGATAAAAACCAAAATAAGAGAATGAAAGCCCTATGGGTACAGTGAAGTAAGAAAAGACCAAAACTATCCATTCCATCCATTTTATCAATCGAGCTTGTTCCATATTTCCACTGTCGGAGGCGATGGGGAGATGCCGCTGCCCTTGCCGCTTGAGATCGTTGGCACCGATAGATCTCTAGGTGACAATGAGGGCGCTGTGAGAGAGTTTGGGGTGGTGTGTGGGCATCAAAAAACGCGAGCTGTAGCGAGCTTGGAGACGAGAGTGCGAGATGTAGCGAGCATCGAGGTTCTCACCTGCTAGGGGTTGATGGCTTTATATGTGCTAGTGGCTCTGCGGTCTGTGCGTGATGAGCTATGACTTCCGAGCAACCAGCCAAATCTTCCTCCGAGACCTCGACACAGTGTCCCTAGGCTCTGCCCAATTGGCAATAGGTTGTTCCAACCTGACATTCAAAGTAACCAGCTTGTGAGCACTTGGGGAGTTGCTTGACAAATCTTCAAATTTTTGGCAACCCCAGAATCTACCAAACGGAGAGCTTGAAACACGGTTTGAGCCGAACAATAACGTGCCCTGCTCACGCGGCTAAATCCGCCCCCCCCCCCGGTTACCCCTCCTCGTGAATCCTATATCACCCGCTCCGTTAGCACAGCCGGAGCATCTCTATATGTATCGGAAGCTCAACGGAAGGAGGCGCCCTAAGAGTAAGAAACAATTGTAGGTTGTTAAGGGCTTTCTCCAAAAGCCAACGTACTATCATACCCGCGATACCCACCGCAGGGGTCGAGCGAGTATTGGGCACAAGAACTTCAGCTAACTCCAAAAACTGAAAGTCGACATACCATTATTTTACTCTTAGCTGTCATTAATCGCATGATATTAATATTATACATTTACAGCTCAAATTGTAGTTTCCCGTAGTATTCGTATCATACGGTAGTGTTGGTAGGGGTTCTTGTGTCTTGCGTCCATTGTTGGTTCTTGGCAATGGGATACTGGTATGTTGGTGTCAGGGAAGTGTTCCGGAAATCGACCAGCAACCATTGACGGCTCAGATGGAGGCTACCTTGACTCGGTGGTGAGTTGTAACCCGACCGGACACAAAGGTCACAAAGTAGGAGGGCTAAACACAAATTGTGAGCTAAACTGCCCGGGGTAGGCCTGGATGCTAAGAACAATAGAAGGAAGGTGAATAAATGAACCAATCCGAATCTTTGTTCTTCGCGGGTCTTCTCCCTCTCGATTTCTTATCGGCACTCCATTCATCTTCTCTGCCGATTTCTTGCTTCCCCTTAGCATGCCTTCAACCTGTGTGAATAATACAATTGCGCCAATAAAATGTCGACGACCAACTATCTGTGGAAGATCCCAAACGTCCACGCAAGCAAAAGCCAGCCCATCCAAGCGCCCGGGGGCACTATAGATTACAGGTGGAAGGTGCAATTCGAAAAGTGGTATATTATCCTATTAGGTCTGATGCTGGGAGACAATGTATTCTGTGAGGCCCCCCATGTCGCGGGAGCTTGTGTCCCCTCGAACTCCATTTTCATACTCCCCAAAAGATACAAATACCGAGATTTCTCGCTCCCCACCCGGGACCCCTAGAGCTATCTCAGCCCGTCACTCGCTTCCTAAGATAGTCGGAAATGTTGAAAATAACAGATACGGAGGTAATGATCGGCACGGGGGGTTTTATGTAGTAGAGTGGAACGGTGCAAGTGGATGTGCTGTGTGTGCGAAGAATATAAAGGAAGGTTGCGGCTAGGAAAGGACAAGATGGAAGGAAAGCAAACAGGAGAAAGTTTTTAAGGGTTGCGCGTCCCCCCATGAGTGCATATGAATACCACCGCCGCTAAAGAGTGCTGGAATTTCCCGCATTAAGTGCAGTGATTTCCAACAGGAGATAGTAAGTTTAAAACTTATATAGCATGCGATAAGACACAGTACGATGTGTGCACGATAACTTGCTGTTGGCAGGACCAGTACTCATATCTTTTAAAAAAAGATCAGAGACTCCAACTGAGACGCAGAGGGGAAAGACTCACACCGGCCAACCGGAGTCGGAGGCGGAGGCCCAATTTAAGTTTCCAACTACAAAATTAACCCACTGCATTGCGGATAAGATTATCATAGGTCCAAATTAGATTTTTAATTCTCCTCACAGGTTACAAGAGATTTATTCTGTACTTTTTCTTACCATCCCCCAATCTCTGAAGGTTGGTTTTCGGATATTCGTCTGTTATAGGGAAGCTTGATTACCAAGCACTTCCTGTTCATCTGTCGGGCCGAGAATCCCCGAGGCACTGAGTCCTGTTTGATCATGTCGGATAATTTGTGGCAGGGCTTGACCGATAAAAGCGCGGGCAGTAGATATGTTAGCTACGTGAGTCTGAGAGCAGAGTGCCTATATTAAGCACGTGACTCAACAACCATATTCAAGTATCATAGCACGAGAGCAAAGTTCCATGCAACTCCCAAGGCCCAGATACCGCACCACACTAGGAGTCCTCATATACCGTAGTTCGTTTTCCCTCCATACGCGATACCCCAATCGCGATAGAGAAGTGTAATTCCTATTTCCACAGAGTGAGCTATAAGGCAGTTTGTGCAGACACGCCCGGGTGGTATGATATTATGATAATAAAAGTTGTCGCAAGGCTTGGATATCCGGTTCCTTGATCCGGCCCTGTCGTGGTGTAAAGACCTGAAATCGGAGCTAGGATTGAGAGCCCTGAATGCAACCTCCCATGACACTTTTGTGCCTTCATCGACCGTGATTTTGTAGCTGCGCTCCCTTAGTATAATTTTGCTAAGAGTAGTTACCAGATATTAGGTAGAGAACTAGCTACTGTATAGCTTATTGGGGAGACCGAACTTAAGAAGCGCAGAATTTGTCCGAGGTCTCGTAGGGCCAGATGCGAGCGAGAGCCTCTAGCAACACTACTGATACTGTAACACCCGCCCAAGTCAGACTGCGTGAATATTCCAATTATCCGCTAGACCTTTATCGATCTTCCCTAACCTATCCCTCGTTCTCTCCGTAAAAGTATCTTAAAGAGATACCGTGCTCCATTAGTATAAATTACAAGTACCAGGTACAATGCGGGTAAGCAATGCTCAGTTAAAGATTTCGTACCAGTTAACCTCTTTTTTTTCACATTGAGATCCAATGCCCTCCTGCCAGGAGTCGGTTGGTGAGCCTGCGTCGGTCGAGAACCTTCCCGGCGCTACCAATACCGATTGGAGCCGCGCATACGAGTATTGTACCCAGTGACCCCAAGCGGCCAGGCAGACCCGTGGTCCGGCCGGTCCGGCCGTGGTTCTGGAGAGCCTGGGTCAGTCCGGCATAAATTCTGTCAGGCCGGCAAAGCCTGCCGGTGCCCAGGCAACCGCCAGGTTATAATTTTAGGCGGTCAAAGCACAATTTGTTAATTGTATGGGCAAAGCGGTCGGGCATTCAGGCAAAGCCGCCAGGTGCCCAGGCAAAGCCCCCCGGCACCCAGGCAAAGCCGCCCGGTGCCTAGGCAAAGCCGCCAGGTGCCCAGGCAAAGCCTTCCGGCCCCCAAGCGTGACGCCAATGCCACCTGATATACATGCAAAGGTTTCTTTTTTTTTTTTTTTTCCCTCAGTTTTTCATTTGATTTAAGCGGTACAAAGAAGGAATGTGCAGCTCGCACTATGAAACCTCAAAAACCCCCACCTAGGCCAGGCCCTCCCGAGCTGTCAGAAAATCCTCAAGGGGTATAAAAACTAACCCCCGAAAGCCACCTCTCCCCAGTCACGAACCAATAAACCGCCACGAGAACGCCCTGAAATCCAAAAGAAACAACCCGACAGTGAACCCCTAAAACCCTACAAGTGAAAAACAACCCCCCAGATCCAACCCTTGCTGCGTCCACGCCCTTGAACCAGAACTAGCCAGAACTAAGGGCCCTGGATGTACCGAAAAGGAGGTGCCAGGGGAAGGCATAAGAGTAGTAGACCAATGCAGGCGGCAGAGGTGTGTGGCAGGTCGAATCAGGGACCCCAGCCCTCCTGGCAAGCAAGATGAGCGGCAATATGATGCCAGCGGGGTGTGGAAAGAGGTAGTAGGGTGCCAGCCGGTAGCAGTTGTTTAGGGTGCAAGCCAGGTGGAGGAGGAAGGTAGTAGGGTACCAGCCAGAGGATCCCAAGGCCAGGTGGGCCGGCGAAGGGAGGGAGGAACCGTATAGAAGTGACGGAACCAAGATGGAGGAGGAGGGGGGGCAGTAGGGTGCCAGCCGATCCCATGGGGAGAGGAGAGGAGGAGTAGACTCAGGCGTGATTCAACTATCGGAAACGTGTTCGTGTCCTGCTAGGCGGTTCCCGAGCACCCTCACACATCCAGGATTATTACCACTTCTCTCATGTAGTCCCTTTATTCTCTGAGCGAAAGCGTCACTAAGTGGGAGGGATACCACCACCAGGATGTGTAAAGGGAAGGAAAGTGGCGAAATCGACCGTGGCCTGTTGGAAAAACCTCTGAGGGGATTCCCAGGTTTCCGCTTACCGCAAACTGTATTCCCAGCCGTCTGAAGAAACAAAAATGGGTATACCTGACCGTGCAAATGTTAAGCGAGGTGCCAAACAAAAGCGGGGATGTGAGGTAAAACAACATCCTGAGATGTTGAGATAGGGTAGGAGGAGCGGTCTTGAGGGTAGACCTCAAGAGAGAACTGTAAAGATGATGCCCAAAGGCAAGGAAGTGATAAAAGTGATGGCCAGCACCCCCCAAGGGGGAGGGTGCTGGACCCGAAAAGTGGTGATAGTTTCTCTGGTGTTGAGTCGTTCCCGATTAGAAAGTATATATCAATGACCGGAGTTGTAACGGAGACGGAGGATGCATGCAAAGGTTTCTAAGAGTTGTAAATTGTCCCGCAATTCTTCAGTCGTATTTATAACTCCATAGGCTAAAGTTTTCACTTCATCATTATTTTAAATTGAACTGCATAATTGATCTTAATGTATATAGAAACTTTGCATAAGCGAGTACATTGACCTCACCCACTCAGATATTGACAGTTTTATTAATATAATAATAATATACCGTACTGGGGGATTGTTTTGCTTAAGATCAAGCAAATCGCTACCATCTCTATAACATCGATATCCTATTTCCTCGTTGCCCACAGGCAATTTCACTCCAATTTTATCCTTCCTCGATATACTTTTACAAACTTACTAATCATTATCAAATATGGATTTCTCCGAACATGATCTTACTATTCAAGAAGGCTTTTTAGAGGAAATCCGCCCTGAGGATTCAGTTTTACAGGCTTTCAATTGTCAGAACTCTCATCTACTCCTTTCCTCACATGCCGGTAATATAATGGAAATTGATGAAGATATTGATGAAAATACTAGTAGTTTACTTAGTACACCTCCGAGCTCACTCCTTACCAATTCTGTTACATATAGCCAGGCCACACAACCAGATACAAGTGAACAATTATTCTCAGTACATGATTCTGATATCATAGACGTGCAAGTGCCTTCAGCCTTTCTAGCAAAGCGAAAGAAGCGGACCAGATATTGTTGGTTAGCCTGTAATGGAATTGAGTTCTTTGATCGAAGAGGTGAAATTTGGCGATGGAGTGTGCTCGTTGTAAGGTCTTTCCTTCTATATACACAAGATCTTATACTAATTACATAAAATGTATTAAAAGGTCCACGATTGTAACCTGTCTGGGGCGGGGCTCAGTCAGGTGTTCAATAGGGTTCTCGGTAGGCGGCCAAGGTACAAAAGAGTAGCTATAAGGAGCCCTTAACGGAGGCTTTGAGGGGGTTGTAAACTAGATAGAGTCTTTAAGATCGCAACAAAGAAGTAACTGTTCAACCAAGTATATTCTGAATACTATCTGTCGAAGTCTGCTCTTCCAAAGCCAGACTTGCTCGGTGTTTAAATACATGTTTTCTTGCTCATTGAGCATCAACTAAACTAAGTATCAAGCAATACTTGAAATAACAAATAAAACAAACTAAGTATCAAACGATACTTAAAACAAAACATAAAACATACTAAGTATCAAACAATACTTAAAACAAAACATAAAACATACTAAATATCAAACGATACTTAAAACAAAACATAAAACATACTAAGTATCAAATGATACTTAAAACAAAACATAAAGCATACTAAGTATCAAACGATACTTAAAACAAAACATAAAACATAACCTAGTACCCGTACCGGTTACATTCTCAAAAACAAAACAAAGTTTCACAAAACAAAACTAAAAACAATTACATTAAGCCAAACAATTCGGCCCGCCGATACAGGTATCATGTTCAGGATCCCAGTTCCCGTAACACATCCTGCAAGTATACTCATGGTAGTAGACCCACTCTACCATATTCCGGACCAGGCGTATCCACGAATCAACCGTTTCTCTTCCTAGGCGAATGTCCACCTGCTCGCAACCCTCACAGCAGAAAACGAAAATTGGATGCAGCTGGTGCATCGAGTTTATAATCTCTTGGTTTATCAGTGACCTGCGCCAGGTAAAGAAGGCACGACGAGAAAGGCGGAGGAAATCGGAGAGGTGCATTGTTGTTAGGGGTCCAAGTTAGTGATTTTTCCCCATACTCGTCCGTTTACTACAGCCACCTGTCAAAAGTCTTCGTGAGTCGCTGACTAAGCGACACCTCGCGAAAAATATGCAGCTGTTCACGGTCGCGTAAGATGTACCGTATCAACCACAAATCCACGGCAATGCCTCCCAAACCAAAAACCCACCGAAGAGAAATGTCCGATGTCCTTAAAGGCATGATAATTGCCTTCTTTTGGTGCTTTCATAATTATTCTTTGGTTGCAAGACTAGTGAAGAGATCAGAGAGTAGGGTACGGTCATTTTTGAAAAGGGCCTCTGAACGAGGTCATATTCCGAACCTGCCTCACTCTGGGAGACCTCCCAAGCTTAGTCGACGAGATAAGAGTACAATTAAGCGTGCTTGGAAGAAGGACCGGTTCCAATCAAAGAAAGAGGTGTGTGTTACACTGAGTGAAATTATTCATGTGCTAATTGAATGCGGTAGCTTCGGCTTAGTGTGTGTCCGCGTGTGAGCATGTCAACCCTCGATCGCTACCTGCAAAGGCAGAACCTGCGCAAATGGCTAGCTAAACGCCGGGTCAAGCTTACACCAGAGCACCCAGCCAAAAGACTCCAATGGGCAAGAGACTACCAGCATTGGAGTTTAAGTGACTGGTACCGTGTCATCTGGTGTGATGAGTGTACGGTGGAAAAATCTGGTACCGCCAAGCAGCGGTGGGGATTCCGGCACCCATGGGAGTAGTGGCTACCAGAATGTTGTGACCCGAAGCCTAAACATAAAAGCGCTTCATTAATGGTATGGG
>QLOI01007111.1:0-16734 GCA_003313605.1 Tuber umbilicatum
GGGGGGGTATCAAATAGGTGGGCCCTGTTGTTCTGGCGGGCGGTCTTGAAAAGCGGGGTTACCTTCTCCTGCGGTTCTTCTGCATTGAAGAAAACAGGGGCAGCAGTGTCAAGGGGGAGGATAACAGAGGTGGTAATAGAAGCGGGGTTGGGAGTTCTGGGGGGATAGGGCGCAGCGCGTGAGAAGTCCCGTGCCTGATGGCGTAAGGACCTAACAGAGGGGAGGCGAGGGGGAGCAGCTGGTGGGGGGACCCAGAGGGAGGGATCCATATTTGTAGGACTAGGTAGGATTGCGGGGCTGGGCTATAGATATCCTGCCTAAGAGGTCAAGCAGGGGGGGGTAGGGAAAATTTAGGGAGTTCTTGGAGGGGGGTAAAATCTGATGATAAATGGGCGTGGTGTTGGATTTTCAATGACGATGTAAATGTCAAGATTCTAGACTGACCTAGCTGGTTTCCCACTAGGACTCACATACGAGTCATAGAGTTTCATTTATTATATCATTTTTCAGTTTCTTGATTTTACGTGCATGACATGTTTAGAGGTCATTTGAGGTTTTACATGACTCACGGTTATAAGTCATATGTTATGGTTACGCGAATGACTCATTTAGAGTCATATGATGTTATGTTTTCACATGAGTCGCAGTTAGGACTCACAGTTATATTGTCATTGCGTAATGACTCATTTGAGTCATATGATGTTACACGAATGGATGAGTCACAATTGGGACTCATCGTGGTTATGTTTGATTTGTGGGCGGGTTGTAGGAAGGCTATATTAGGACGACGGAGGATGAGGTAGATAGCTCTTCACCCAACCATCTAAGTTATTTCCTATCTATTACTTTACGAATAGAATGTTTTTTACACTTTAACCAATATCTTTCCTATCTTTATAAGCGACATAGTTAATACTATATGACTTTAGAGTTGAGCGCAACTCTTGAGAATAATATACGATAACTATATGAGAAGGAATCGCAGCCAGTTTAGCGTTAAGGAGATAAGACTGATTGACAAGCGATCTTAACATTCCGTTGCGTCTTAAAGCAACAGCCGACGATTCAACACCGCTTATACATTCAACGACGACTACAGATTAGGAGGACTATCAGAAGCCCTCGGAAGGACTGTTTCCCAGCTAGGGAGGACACCGAGTCCAGTTACAGAAGAAGAGCGACTGGAATTTGATTCCAAGACCTTGGACGACGAAAGTGAAACAATGTCTGCCATTGGACCACCTCCAGCTGCCCCAGCACCGCCGCCAGAGCAACCAGAACTGTCACCAGCACAATGACGACAAGTCATACAAGCATTGGGACAGCCCAAACTGAAGTTCAAACAACCAGAAACTTATTCTGGTGCAAGAGCCCAACTTCAAAGGTGGATTGTAGAATAGACAATATATTTCCAAGGAGTGGGGTGGGACACAGGACATGACAACGAAAAAATTCGTCTCTGTCTCTAGCCTACTAAGGGAAGATGCAAGGGCTTGGTGTACCCCTTGCACAGAAGGGATAAGAGACACCGGATGGTGCAGCTGGGAGGAATTCCTAAGAGCTATCAAACAACAATTTGGAGAAGTTGATCCAAGAGAAGCAGCGAGAGTCAAACTACAAGAAATAAAACAAGGAACCAGAACGATGACAGAGTAATGGAATGAAGTCAGAGGGATCCTAACCGAAGCCCTATTGGACGACACTACAGCAGGGGAATGGCTGTTCATGGGAATGTCTTCCCAGTTGCAAGAAGAATTCAAACACTATAACGATGAAGTAGACGATGCCGAAAAACTGGCTGATTGGGCTAGCTGCAAAGAAACAAAATTGATTGCGGTGAAACACCGGCAAAAAGAAAAACAAGTAGGTACAAAAACTGGGGCCTTACCAAGGAACAACAAGGGAATCTTCAAGGGAACGGGAACCAGGTGTAATCAACCCAAGAGTAATCCAATGGACTTGGACGCCAACGGAAGAAGACAATGAAATCGATATCAATTCACGAGACTATCCCCAGCCCAGTACCGCAAGGGATGAAACAAAAACGCATGCCTATGTTGTGGAGAACAACCACATTTTATCGCCAACTGCAACAAGAAAATAGTCCAGCTAAAAGACACCAGGGCAGAAAACGATAAAACAGAGACCTCAAATGATCAAAGTCCCCTATAAGGAGTGGTTTGAGGGACAAAGACATGGGCAAAGCTACAAGATTAGCACACCTATCGATGATTTTGAACAAGGCACAACTCTATACCACAAACGATAACGATTCAGATCATCTATGATCAAAATTTATTTGTTCATGGAAAATGGAACCACGGATATCAATGCTATACTGGATTCAGGAGTAACAGAGGACTTCACCGACAAAGGATTCTGCGAAAGAGGACACATACCGCTGAGAAAGATCACCAAACCAAGAGACATATACGTGGTTAACAGAGAAAAAAACAAAGCAGTACCTATTACCCATGTTACAGCAGTAACAATGGAAATCGCAGCACTTGACGAAATGCTAACATTCGCAGTAGCCAATTTGCAGAAGCATGAGGTTATCCTAGGAATGCCATAGCTCCGAAATCACAACCCAAGGATTAACTAGGCAAAAGAAAAGATATTCTTCGACAGCAACAGATTCGCTAAAGAATATCTAATGGTCTAAACGACAATTGAAATGACTCCTGAAGAGATAGTCCTTTGGGAGAACAAACAAGCAAACATAGTGGAAGCGATATGTATGATCAAGACCTCCTGGTTCTGTGGATGAACCCAGAGGCAAAGAAACTGGTCAAAGAATCAGCAAGAGCTGCGGGTCACAACCTGCACAGCACGCATAATACGATTGTCGCAGCCAAAGGACAGACTATGATCAAGACAGGAATAGTGATAGAGCTACCAGAAGGCACCTATGCAAAGATCGCACCACGAAGTGGATTAGCCATGCGATATGGCATCACTACGGGTGCAGGAGTGATAGATGCAGACTATCAAGGAGAAATCCAAGTCCTATTAATAAACCTGAAAGAAACAGCCCATAGGGTCAACAATGGGGATCGAATAGCACAGATGATTATTGTAAAGATAGACACGAGGACACTTAAGGAAGCACAAGACCTGGACCAGACAGACAGGAGCACCCAAGGATTCGCAAATACTGGAATGAACAACTTGCCAAACACCATAGGAAAAAGGGTGGATATCGATTGTATATCAGCAAAAACGTTTGCGAAATTATATCGACAACGAGAAAAAACGGCATTCTGAAATGGGATCCTGGAAGAAACGGACCCATGATAGCAGAAGCCTCTACCCTCCGCACAAGACTAGCGGTCCAACAAGAAGCGAAAAGGGAAAAAGTCACCTTAAGACAACTTATCCCCAAAGAATACGTCGATTTTTTCAACATGTTTGAAGAAGGAGGACAAACAAACATTCCGAAACACCGACTAGAAGACTACCGCATCGAACTCGAAGAAGGACAAACGGCACCCATTATGAAACTCTACCCATTGAGGGACAAAGAGTTAAAAGCATTAAGGGATTACCTAAATCAGAATCTGGACAGGGGATGGATACCACCTTCATCGTCATCCGGAGGAGCAACGATCAGGTTCGTTAAAAAAAAAAAGCGAAAACTTCAGTTACGTGTGGACTTTCAAGGACTTAACGCTGTATCCTAGAAAGACCGATATCCACTACTGCGGATTGACGAAGTACAGGACCGACTCGGAAGGACGAAATACTACCTGGAAATAGACATAAAGGATGCCTATCACAATATCCGGATTACGAAAGAAGACGATTGGACAACAGCATTTCGGACAAGATATGGACTGTGCGGATACCCGGTTATGCCTTTTGGAGTAACCAATGCACCTGCAACCTTCCAACGATTGATCAATTCCAAGCTGAGCCAATTCCAAGATATATGTTGTATTGTCTATCTAGATGATATACTCATATATTCTGAAACCATGGAACAACACAAAAAGTATACAAAGAATACCTTGCAGGCTCTCTGAAACGCAAAAATCAGACTCTAACCAACAAAATGAGAATTCTATGAACAACAAACGGAATACTTGAGATTTATTGGAAGTCTGGAGTGAGTACGAGTGGATCCAGTCAAGACATCAGCAATAGATGATTGGAAACCAGCAAAAACAGTCACAGGAGTGCAAAGTTTTTTAGACTTTTACAACTTTTATCGAAAATTCACTAAAGAATTTAGTAGGATAGCTAAACCTTTGTATGATACAACAAAGAAAAATATCCAACAGAAATGGGAAGAGAAATAACAAATCTGATTCAATGAACTCAGGAAAAGACTTACCACAGCACCGATATTACAACATTTTCGACCAGAACTCTCTATCATGAAAGAAACAGCAGTTTCCTGCTATATATACCCTGGCATACTATCACAACTTGGTACCTAGAGGATATGGAAACCGGTAGCATTCAGATCTGAGACAATGATGAAAGCTGAATGCAACTACAACATACATGATAAAGAACTATTAGTCATAGTTCAAGCGCTTAAAGCATGGAGAAAATGCCTACTCGGAAGTCAAGAAGAAATAAGGGTGATTACTGACCACAAAATCCTCGTTACTTTTACCACCACCAAAGAACTCAATCACGTACAAGCACGATGGAACTGAGACTCTTTCTCAATACCATATCAAGATCGAGTAACAACCTGGCAGACAAGGAAGCCAGCTAGACGCCCTTACCAGAAGGGAAGAAGATATACCAACAAAAGAAGATGAACAAATCCAACAGAGAAGAGAGATTCTACTACCCAGGGAATAATATTTTAAAAAATAAGAAGACGATAGTGGATACAAATCCATAAATGAAATCATGACAGGGACACTGTCAGATGACCATTATACTCAATGGATACAAGTCGAAACCGGAAAAGAACGTGAATCTTCAGAGATCATCAATCCACTACGAAAAGGTCAAGAAGAAATACGCGGCCTAGCCCTGGGACTATGCAAGTGAGATAACAGTTATCTGTGGTACGATAACAGGATATGGGTTCCGAACTACAACAAACTATGACCTTAAACGATAAGACGCAACCACGACGTCTAGCAAGTAGGACATGGTGGAACAACTAAGACAACCGAACTCATCACAAGATCATACTACTGGCTGGGTATGTAGAACAATATTAAACGATATGTCAAGAACTGAGAAACATGCCAAAGAACAAAAGCAGTAAGTCACACACCATATGCACTACTGAAACCTCTCGAAGCTCCTGGAGGACCATGGCAATATATTGCAATTGGCTTCATCACTGGACTCCCGGAGTCGAAAGGTTATGATACCATATGGGTCGTTATAGACCGCTTGACCAAGATGTCGCACTTCCTACCATGCAGAACGGACATGGAAACGAATCAATTCATTCATCAGTTTACAGACCAAGTCTTTTGATTGCATGGCCTGCTGAAAGATATCATATCCGATCGAGGATCAGTATTCACATCGGAAAAGTGGAAAGAAATCAGACAACAATTAAGCATCTGGAGACTCTCAAGCACAGCAATTCACCCGCAAACCAACGGACTAACCAAAAGAACCAATGCGATACTGGAACAGTATCTACCAGCATATGTGAACTATTAACAGGATGATGGGATGCAATATCTTGCATAGGCTGAATTCTCGTATAACAACAGAAAACAAGAAACAATTAAGACGACATCCTTTTATACGGACCATGGATACGACCCAGTATTTGATACGGCAAAATACGAAATACCGACCAAGATAACACAAGCTCAAGACATGAGCAAGTTGTGTGAAATATTACGAGAAGAAGTCAATTATGCACAGCAACTTGCAATAGGAGTCAGCCGACCAACAATGAAAACCAGACCCAAACCTCACAGTCGGCGATATGGTTTGGTTGCTGCCACGCAACATGCGAACCACAAGACCTTCGAGGAAACTGGTTTACAAAAAATTAGGCCATTCCATATTGTTGAACTGATAGGACTTCAAGCATAGAAACTCGACATCCTACGCTCGATGAACAACGCTCATCCTACATTCCACATCAGTCTCCTCGAACCATACTACGATAACTCCGTTCCCTCACAACAGAAACTTACTTCTCCGCTTAATGAGATCGAAGGCGAAAACGAATACGAACTTCACTAGATAGTAGATTCTTGTTTACACTACAACAAACTTCAATACCGGGCCAAGTTGACCGGTTATCCTCCTGAACACGACCTCGTGTGGTCTCCTGCCACTAATTTCAGCAACCCGAAAGATATAGTCCAACTATGCCACCAAAACTACGCCCAGAAGCCCAAAGACGGTTAGTTGGGGTAACGGATAGGGGGATAGCGAAGAATTCGAAATGAAAGTGAAAGAAATGCGAAAAAGAAGGAACACGATGGACTACATTTTACCTATTTCTACGATGACGACTGTCCAACACACTTAGATGAGGAGAAAAATCTAGACAATTTCCCCAAACGAGAAAACGCTTCAAGATCTTCCCCTTCTTTGGAAGAAGGATGGATGGGAATTGATTGGGAAGAGAAACATTCCCAAATACCTATAGGCCCTAGACACGAACGCATCAACTGTCGCGATTGCATGCGCAATCACTGCCGCTTCAACACGAAATAACGGAACAATCACAACTGGTCCCAGGTCTCAGGGGACGAGACCAGTGACGGAAGCGAGGGATAAAAAACATTCTGAAGAGGGGAAACTCTTCGTACATGGATCACGGAACTGGAGGTACAGGTTAGAAACCTCCAATGAACCCTGGACGAAGAAGGAAAACACCTTTCCCACTCCCAAAAATACGTTTTGGGAGCAACCACCCGCCCAGTCACATTGCAAAAAGAAAATGATGCCCTGAAAAAGGCACTCGGAAAAGAATGATTCGCTCAGAAGGAGGAACGGAACGAGTCAGTTGGATAATAAATGACACGAAAAAACACCATACGAAGATGGTGGAAGACTTCTATGGGACAAGATACGAGAAAGGGAAACCAGAGGAACCGGGACATCGGACTCCGAGGGTTTGGGAATGCTGTTAAGAAGAGGAACCAAACGCTTGGCCATGTGGGACTAGGGCCTAGGGGAGAGGGGAGCTAATGTCACGATTCTAGACTGACTTAGCTGGTTTCGCAATATGACTCAGATACAAGTCATAGAGTGTCATTTGTTATTTGATTTTATGTTATTGATTTCACATGCATGACCTGTTTGGAGGTCATATGAGGTTTTACATCACTCACAGTTGTGAGTCATATGTTATGGTTACACGAATTACTCATTTAGAGTCATATGATATTATGTTTTCACATGAGTCGTAGTTGTGACTCATAGTTCTATTGCTATTACGCAATGACTTGTTTGAGTCATATGATGTTACGCCAATGTATGAGTCAAAATTGTGACTCATAGTAGTTATGTTTGATTTGTAAACGGGTTATGGGAAGGCTATATAAGGAGGACAAAGGACGAGGTAGATAGCTCTTCACGCAACGATCTAAGTTATTTCCTATCTATAACTTTACGAATATACAGATTTTTACTCTTTAACGAATATCTTTCCTATCTTTATAAGCGACATAGTTAATACTATAAGACTTAAGAGTTGAACGCAACTCTTGAGAATAGTATACGATAACTATACGATAAGGAATTGCCGCCTGTTGTGAGTTAACGAGAAAAGACTGATTGACAAGTGATCTTAACGGTAAATAGCGGTTGCGAAGCATGAGAACACCAGGGGTCCGTGTACCCCTTCTATATATACGGTTCCCTCTCCCCCCGAACCACAAGAACACCAAAGTTCCTGCTTCCTACACCTCGCGTTCTTTATTCAGCGTTTTTACTTCCCACCCGCCACCTCTGCTCAAATCCACAGCGCCCGCATTGTCAACCTGGGATATACCGGTGGCTACTACCCCCAGCGGCAAGGGCAGCACAACTCTCACCAACGCCTCCCATAGCGGAGGACGACATGCAGCCAACAACACGTATGGGGGAATACAGGTATTCCTTTCGACCTACGTTCCTTTTGCAAATTCATTTCCCCTTTTCTCTTTCTCCTTTTCCTAGCTTATCTCACTGTTAATGTAATAAACTGTATTAACTTTGAAAAATTAGAGGTAATTGTTGTGGTGCTTTCTAGCTGTGGATAAACAAGCAAGTGGCATTCTAGGAGTGAGGGATATCTTTGATCCTTGTCCCTTTCCGATAGGGCATTCTGAGAGTTTTTCGTTTTCATTACGGCGTAAGTTCCTGAACGGTTTAGCTGGAAAATGTGACACGTAACTCTTTTGGGGGTGGCTCCACTTATATTTGTGACCGGAAGCGAAGACCCCAGTCCCACGCTACGAATTATTTGGTGTACACTATAAATGGGCTAGGCCATACCACCCCCCCCTTGAGGTCTCTCCAGTAGTTATGTTGGGGATTTGAGACTGGCGTGGGGGTGGTGAGTTAATTGCCTGTCCTATACGGGGTATGGACAAAGGAATAAGAAATATGGCTGTTACCGCGCTACAGGGGATAAAGCATCAACCCAAAGCACCACCGCTAGCGGTGATATTGATATCTGATCCGGTCTGCCCTTCCGTTTGCGAATCGTGTATGATAGGAAGAACAATCATTCCCTAATTTTGCACCGTCGACTCCCCGCCCCGACGGTGCTGTATTTAGTATTGGGGACCCCCTCTACAATACACTAGCGCATCCATCCCCTTCACTCCAGTCAACAACACATCCCTTCGGCTCCCTCTACATGAGGTGTTCTCCACGATCAGCTGCGAGACAGCATCGCCATCAAGCGCCACACCACGCAAAGGGCGTCTCATATTTCTCACCTGATATTTGCACATTGGTATTGAAAATGGCATTCCCACTGGACAAAGTGTAAGTATTGATACTACAACTTCAACCTCGGGAACCCTTCTCCCTAATACACAATTCAATTCACAGTATTATCTCACAGAGGGTCTCGAAGGAGCAGAGCATAAGCCATATTGCGGACCCGGCTCCTTCATCAATGCGATCGAACATCACGCCAAGAAAATGCGGTCGGATACCGCTGGCCAGTGCATAGTGTTTAGTCCAGTTACGCAACAACAACTGGAAGAGATCGATGATATCCTCGACACCACATACAAGTCACTCAAGTTCACGTACCTGAATAACGAACAAGCTTTAATTGTCAAAATCAACCCCGGGATGGCTCACGAAATAGCCCATCTGGAGTTCGCCTCCTTGATCATGGAGAAGGCTTCCAATATGGGATTCCGGCGCGGATTAGTCCCTACTGGGGGCGCAACCTTCACCGCACCGAGCGGACGCAAGGAAGGGAATTCAACCTTCAAACCAGGTGAATTTCGCCCGTATGAACGATCCTTGCCAACTCTCGTCATCGAGTGTGGACTTTCACAATCCCTCCCCTGCCTTGTGGCTGCGTCTCACTGGTGGTTGGTACAATCAGGAGGGGAAGTAAAAGTAGCGATTATCCTTACTGTGTCCGCATACATATCTATAAATGGGAAGCGACGACAGAACCGAACCCGAAACTCAGCAGTGAACACCCTGATGCCGTGAGAATCACACCTGTTAAAAAACAGGAAGTGAGAATTACCGATGATGGTGTTGATGGTGTCCCGCTGCGAGTAGAATTCGAGAAATTAATGCTCCGTCTGACCGTAAAGAAGGTGATCTAATTTTCGATACCCAAGAGCTCTCAGAGTATGCTGCTGGGATTTGGAGCGCTACTCAATCTCCTCCCTCCACTGGAGAGAATTGTAAGTCAATCACCGATCCAGCTTCCCAGGTTTTGATTAAATACTTATAAAATGCTATCTTAGGATTTGAGGTCGCTGGGGGGCTTGATGGGGCCAAGGCTATTTTGAGTCGGAGAGAGCAGGAAAGGGACAACGGGAAGCCAACATACTCGGTTCCTCTTTCGTTTTGCTCTACTTTTACTCAATTTGTATCAAGCCCTATCTGTCTCGACCTTTGTTCGTTCAAATAATCTATGTTTTCTCGAACGATACTCGTGAAAATGCGGTGCTGGTTATTACCTGTGGTGGATGTTTTCACCTCATCCCACTTTACTTTACCGACGCTATGTACTGATCTGGGTTTGTTTTTTACTTAATTCGTGACCCTGAACTCTTTTATGTCTTTTGTATCACAACTTTTACATTGGTGGCTAGGCCTTTCCTTCCTGGACATCCAGGCTGCTGGAAGGAAACACCGGATTGTGATCCGTTTGGAAGAGCAACTACCCGCGGGGCTATGATGCATTGTTATGACCCGCCTATCCAGTCGGAAGTTACTCTCTTGTCAGTTTACTCTTTTTAGTTTGCCCGCCCCACGACCCTAGTATTAGTTCAGAATTAAGGTTGTGCTGACAGCTACCAATAATGCTCCGGGATTTCAAACTTCGCTCCTAAGGCGAACAACCAGCATCGGTGTTCAAGAGATCCGCGTAAACAGAAATCGCTTTAATCAACTGTGTGACAATTTATCAACGAAGTGGGGGGGNNNGGGAGACAAAGGGGCGGGGCTTTCGTAATTACGTGGGTAATAGCATCTGTTGGTTTGTGATTTCCTTTGTTTCTCTGAGTGGAGGGTGGCAAGTTCCGTTTCACCCACCAACCCAATTCACTCACTCGGTTTAAGAAATGGAGTTGCGGTTTACCTATCGTCTTGGTTCTCTAGCGGGGCCAAGAGGGCCAGGGACCACAAACATTTCTTGACCCTAGTGACTAAGCATTAAATAGCAGTGAGCAGAGCTCTATTTGTGTAAGCCATGTCGGTGAGATTGTCGCTTCTGAAGGCAGATCTGCCGCAAAGGATTTGAACCAGGCACGGCTCAGGCCTCTCATAGGATGACTAAATAATTTGCTACGGAGATTACCATGATTAGGACAAAAAAAGTGCAGACGCCAAACCGTCTTGGTTTTTAAATTAACTATCTCTCCACAGCTTGGTTGGCAGGTCGAGTAATATGTGGAAGTGCTAAAGAAACATATAACTATCATAAGGATTGCAAGGGGGTTGTTGCGTTATTACCTCAGCAGCATACTGGGAAAAGTTAAATATTATATATTGCTCGTTAAGTGTGCTTTTAAATTCATTATGTTCATGGTTTCGGTAGTCATTGGCGTATGATTTGAGCCAGCAAATTGTGTGAAAGTCGATAGTCGGGTAATTACGCGACCGCAAAAAAACATGAACTCCGTACCACATCTAAGCGAAAGCTGGGGCCCCTTTTGACCAAGTGGTGGTTACGGAGATACTTCGGTAGCGGAGATTTGAAGACTACTATGATGCCTCATGGTAACAGTCGGCAAACGATAACGGTGGAGCGCACTTGTAACTGGTAGGTAGCTCTCATTTTAAGTGTCGTCGCTCTGCCAGTGATCCCGGGTGGCCAGCCTGATCAGCCCGGACGTCGTCCCACAAGCCTAGGTCAGCACGGTTGGGTCTTTTGGTGGACTGTGATGTCGAACGGCACGTAGGTAAGCGCCAGGGGGGATGTGGGGGGCGGCTATTGTCAAAGCCGCCAGATGTTTTAGCACTGTAAAAGCCTGCAGGGGCCCCGGAAAAGCCTCCCGATCTTCCAGTGCTTCCAGTCGTCCCGTCCGTCCTAGGCAGGGTCAGGACGACGAAATACGAGAATGTCTCGTCTTCGGACGGACTGGACGAGGCGACGGCAGCCGGACGGCGCTAGTCTTGGGTTTCCTTTTATGGATACCATATTACCCCATTAAAATTTTGTTTATTCATTGATTTTATTCGGTTGTTTCACATTATTTTCGTTTAACTTATTGTAGCACTAGTGTGTGTCTGACTGGGTGCATTGACCAGCTTCAGTCGACGGCCGTCGACGGCAGTCGGACTGGACGACTGGGAGCGCTGCGATCTTCTGGTATTGGCAACAGTCGCCGTTGCCAAGGCCACCGGTACCTTAGGAAAGCCGGTTGATATGCTGGTGATGCAGGCCAATCACGAGAACAACGACACCATGGGACCCATGGAAAACCAGAATGTCTGAAGTGGCGGAAAATGCAACGGGGCTGGATACAGCAGAAACATGACAAATCGCTCGCAATGGCTTAACCGAGTGATGATTTGAGATTCCAAATTTCTTGCTACAAGACCCCGATTTCGATGACGTTCCGGAATCATTCTGCTGACGACACTTAGGAAGGTTGTAGTTCCGAGGCCTTTACCCACGTTCTTAAACCTAGATCAATAGTCTTAGCTCGTAACGGATAATATTCCACCAGTCGGAGGATTTAGTTAGGAAAATTTGTCGGTTTTGTTGTTGACCAAGTTGGAACACCCCGACGGCCCAACCGGACTAAACCCGAGACAAATCCATCATCAAACCCGCTCCCACAATGGTTGGGCCGGCTGGAAGGTTTACATCAGTATGAAACGTTCGTAGTCACGAAAGGCTATCTCTCGAGTTAGAGCGGCCGAACCAGGACATTTCGTAATTCCTCAAATTGCCCAATCATAAGTCACGCCGCGACAAGTCCGCCTTGTTCCAGAATCCCATGACCAAGATCCGTTGTTCGTTGCGCGTCCCAGCGAAAGACTTCACTTCCCCCACAATAGCCCAGCATGTAACTCGTTTCTGTGAGCAGACTTTCGTCAAGAGGTAGTGAAACCTGCCACAATATTGTACTGTACCACTCGATGTACAGGCAAAAGAATATTATGGCACGGCAATTCTCGGAAACTCAACCCGATCGAGCCGCAACGCCCCTGCGTTTATTCATGATTGGGATATTTGCGGTCGTTGCTATAGTGATGGAGTTCCGCTCAACCTATTACCATGGTAGGGCCTTTGGGGATTTTGCACTTGCTTCCCTATTCGCCATACAATGTGGCAGTCCCCCCGTTTCAAAATCGGAGGACACAATTTTTATTTTATTTTTAAACGGGAAACCTTGTCCAAACCGAATGGTTTCTCTATTGCCACATTCGCCCTAGACGAAGCCCCCTCCATGTTTCATTGGTGATCCTTTCTTTGAATCGGCACGGGTGATGAGCCGCGAGAGCGGCGGATGAGACCGTTTAGTGTGAAGTGGGTGAGCCATCTCAGAGTAGTTGCCGGAACCCCCTAATCCCTTTGTTCCGGGTAAGCATCTCCAGCGCCCACGATACAATCCAACCCCACCCCCTGTATAGAATTCCGTCACCCATCCTTAGTCCTTTCGCTGCGGTGCAGGTACGGGCAATGTTAAGCTTGTACTCTTTGCCTTCCTGAGTTCTTATTGAAAGGAATTAGCGCCAACTAGTCAAATACGATCCATTGTGATTGAGCGGCCTCCTATCAGGCCCGTCGATTCACCACACCCAACCGGTGAAATCAATTTGGTGCCATGTGCAAGCGAGTAGGGCTCCCGAGGGGACACTTGTACTAAATAGTAGATATATATAATATCTATTTACTCAATACCTGATAGCAAGTATGGAATATACTTAGCAACCCGTTCTTATTCCAATCATGTTACTCACATATGATCGGTCCCCGAGTCTTGCGCTCGTCGTAGTTCTCGGATTTTGGGCCTATCTCCGTTGTGAAACTTCGTGATGTGATAGCCATTGATATGAGGTATTAGACAAAGAAAAACTCGATCTGTACCCACACGACAGCACGCTCACAGGTGCGAAAAGGCAGCATCAAACACCGCCAAGCCTGGGGATAATATAAATAACTCACCAAATACGCACTTACACTTACGCACCGTGCATGTACAAAGAATAGTCGTTCTCCAATCCTGCAACGTCAACTTCACGATCCAGCAATACGACATCACCAGCAGCGGATCCCAACTTTTGCACGCAGCCCTCCAGACATTCGATTACAAAATGACATCCCCCTCCGGACAAGATGTGAGGATCGGAACAACCCCCTCCGCTACAGAAACCCCACTCTCCAAGACACTACCCGATTCATCGGATTATCTGGCGCTGGGTTTCGAAGGACTGGAGCGTACGAAATATAGCGGAATCAGCTCTTTTACCACTGCGATCGCCCAGAAAAAAAAGGAAACATCGTCCGATACCGCTAGCCCGTACGTACTGTTCAGCCCAGTCACGCAACAGCAGCTCGCAGAGATCGAACGGATTCGTGATTCCCAATATAAAGGACTCCGGTTTACATACCTCAACCGGGAGCAAACTTTGGTCGCGAAAATAATGGCGGGAGCCATCCACGAAATAGCGACCCGCGATTTTGGCGACTTGATTCGGGCGAAGAGTTCCAAGATGAGATTTAGCAGAGGTTTAGTGCAAATGGGCAGCACAACTTTCACCGTACCGAGTGGCGGGAAAGAAGCAGACACATCGTTCAAACCACGGGAATTCCGGCGCTCCAAGCACTTCTGGCCAACTCTGGTCATCGAGTGCGGAGTCTCTCAATCTCTTCCCGCCCTTGTTGCCGCTTCTCACTGGTTGTTGGTAAAGTCTGAGGGGGAAGTGAAAATTGTGATTCTCCTCTCTTTGTCAGAGTCCACTAGGCGAATACGTCTCCAGCAATGGGAACCCGAGACGGAGCCGAATCAGCAAACCACCAGTGAACACCCTGATCGCGTCATAATCACACCGGTTAAGACTCAAGAACTGGACATTACCGACGATGCCGTTGACGGAGCCCCCCTGCGACTAGAGTTTGAGAAACTGATGCTCCGGAAGCCGCAGGGTAGAGAAGGTGATTTGATATTCAGTAAGAAAGATCTTGCCCAATATGCCGAGAATATCTGGGATGTTACGGAATAATCCCTGCCACACGTGTGAGTGGACCATTATTCCGTCACTCTAATTTTCGGTCAAGTACTTATTGAACGCAGGGTTGGGATTCCAAATTTCTGCGAGCACTAATAGGCCCACGGATCTTCTGTCTGTGTGCGAGTAGGAGAAGGGCAACGGAAGACACCAGGCTCGATTTCCCTTTCTCCTACACGACACCTGCTCATTATCTGTGCAGCCCAACTTTGTTTCGATCGTTCGCCGTCCAAATCATCCACGTTTATAGAACAATACATAGTTCTGCAAGTGCCCGGGATCCCGTTTTATGTCCCGGATGCTCTCACCCGATCTCGCTGGGGTTTGTTGTGGTGCGGACAGGCATGCCCCTCTATTTACTTCGCCTATAATTTCTGTCTCTCATATTTTCTTGTTTCATTCCATCGTTTCCCTTGCTCACCGCTCCCCACCCTCTGAATCCAAAGCCCGGCTTCGACTCCTACGACAGATTCACTACTATCAAAATTACAACTTCATGATCTCCTTTTCCTGTCCAACAGTCCTTCTCCTGCATCTGCTATCCTTTCAGTTCCCTCGGTTCGCTATCCCTGCATCTTATCTGAAATGAAAGTATGATTTCTGCCGTCAATCTTGCTCTCGCCTATCTTCTCATTTTGTCGAACTCACAACCCCTAAAGACGGTCAAGGGATCTACTCGAACAGGTATTATTCTACTCGCCTACGGGGTAACCTCGGTTACCAAAGGAAGCGACGAATTTTCTTAACTTAATCTTGCAGCTTCTTGCGGAACATCGTCCGTCAGGAGCAGGGATCACCGATGTTGCCCGCCGGACGTGGGCTAAAGTTATGGGAATCGGAACTCCCCATGAGCCCTCAGATGGATGATTCCGGAAGGTTACCATGATTAAGGTATTTCATGCCAGGCATCGGGAATCTTGGATCATCACTCGGTTAAGTCACTCCGAGCGATTTCATTCAACTGTATCCAACCAGGTTGCCTTTCCCACCATCCCATATCCTAGTGCGTCAATGGCAACAATGTCATCTACGGCTGGTCATTTGTAGGACAGATGCAGAAAAAGCTTTTGTGGGTGGCAACGGGCAACACATCAAATGCTAAGGCCGGGTAACCCCAATACTAGGTATATTAAAATTCCCATATTATATTTAGAAACTAAAATTATCAATACCGGACTAGACAGAATTGTAGGAAAAGAGGCACTTAGCAAGTAATTCTAACTTTATATACTTCAATTCTCTAGACTTCCACTTATTAATATATCAATAGGTTAAAAACAATTACTATGATCATGATTTAATCATCTTGTTGTAGTAGGAAGATAGATCATAGATAATTCAATAAAACATAAAAAAAAAAGATAGCGATGATTTCAAATGAAATGAATATTGAAAATATAGTATAGAAAATGAGAACTTGTGATGTATAATAGTAATAATAAAAAAAAGATAACCTCAATAGCTAATATGAAATAGATAGAAGAAAGTTATAATAAAGAAACTTAGTAGTAACATAACATTACATGATAAAATAAAAAATAAATAGAAAATACTTGAGAAGAAAAGATACTAATAAAATAAACCTCAAAAACAAAAAAGCTGTTGAATGAAAGAGAGCGAAAAAGAAAGGTTAATGAAAGTAAAAAAAGTAAGAAAAATAAGAAAAATCTGAAGACTATGATCATCTACTTCAGTTGATTGACCATTGTAACCGGTCTGGGCCGGGGCTCAGTCAGGTGTTCGATAGGGTTCTCAGTAGGCGGCCAAGGTACAAAAGAGTAGCTATAAGAAGCGCCTAACGGCATGCTCCGTCTCCGTTACAAAACATGCTCCGTCTCCGTTACAACAACAGCGATTGAAAAAACCACACCTAGTTTTTCGCCAAGGCTTTTTCTCATTGGCTGAAAACCT
>QLOI01007130.1:0-17378 GCA_003313605.1 Tuber umbilicatum
TTTGGTGTAGAGGCAGGCGGGCGTGCTGGGGCCGCTCTGGCAGCTTTCTGGGCCCAGGTCTGTTATGGCGGTGGTGGTAAGGTAGTTTGTTGTTGGGCGGGGGGTTGTTGTTGTTGAAGCTGGTACTGAAGGTGCGCAACTTGAGTGGTGAGGGTAGCAACTTGGTCCTGCAAGCTCAGGATGTCTGAGATATGACGATTCTGAACAACCATCAGGTGTTCTTGCATTGCTTGGAAGGCTTCTTCAAGTCTGGTAACGCGTAGCGAGGTTCCAAGGGCAGTGGAGGAGAGTCCTTCTGCCACTTGCCTGGGAGAAAAAGTAGGAAAAGGCGGGTATTCCTCTGTAGAAACTGTAGAGGAAGGAGCGGCAGGGACAGTCTGGACTGGGGAGGCAAAGCCTTCTCCCATCTGAGTGTCATCAGATGTACCGGGGTTGGTGGGTTGAACAGGTGGGTTGAAGGAAGGCGCCAGGGGGTTTGCACTTCCTGTTCCTCTGCCCCTACGTCTATGAGACATCAGAGGGTTGGAAAAGGCAACTCAGTTGATAAAGGTGATGGAAAACAAATAATAGGGGATCATTTGTTGATGAAAAGTCTTTAAAGTGAGGGGGTGAAGCGGTGAGATTTGGCTGTTGACCAATGAGGTGGGGGCTCGGCAGAAAACTGGGTGTGGTTTTTACTTTCGCTGTGGTTGTAACGGCAACGGAGTCCTCGGACCGAACGTTAAGAGAATAAATCCATCCCAAAGAACGAACTCAACCCCTAACTAGAAATGAAAGAACATCTTGAGGCATTAAACCTGCCCTGATGTCAAGCCAAGAATAGCGCAGTAAGATGCCAGCTTAAAAGTAATGAAATAAACAAAACCAGCAAAACCACCAGTTGAATTAAGTGCCAACCATGCTGACCTCCTCCTCCACCACCTCAGGATACAACCCAGGACGCTGGGGGCGGGAAAGGCAGATGGAAGAGTGGGGGTCGTGGGGTCCTCCACAATTAACACACCTGACAGTAAGATAACTGCAAGGGCAACCGCGAACACAACAGGTGGCTGTGGGCAGGAGTGATCCCCAGTGGAATGTCTGATGGTGCACCAGCGGCAGGTTGCTGGGTTGGAGCACTTGGTACTGTGGTGGCCAAACCGATGGCAGTTTGAGCATAGGGTGAAGGAGTTGAAACGAAGCCAACTGTGAGACCTAAAGGTGGAGGAGAAGGCAGAGAGTCTCTTGTTGCCGAAGCTGGGTGCCTTTGAGCCGGTGATTGAAATGACTATGGTGGAGGCCGCTTTATCGGCACGGGAGTCATCAGAGGTGAGCCATCTGGGTTGCGGTGTGAGGGCTAACCCAGTATTGAATGTGGTGATCTCAGTGGCGATGGTGGCCAGGGGGTATTGTGTAGGTATGCCATGTACCAAAAGGTGCGTGGCTGGGGTGTCCAGATGGACAGTGGTTGTTCCAGGGATCAGGTGGAGGAAGTAAGAGATCCCGCTGTTGAGCGCAGAGACGTTGACATTATTGATACAGGTGAGACTGGCATTGCCGCCTTTGAGCGACACAGTCTGAACGTAGGTGGCTGAGAGAGCTGTGTTGATGCTGTCTCAAAGCTGGATGGCAGTAGAGGTGAGGGAGGAGCCCTCACCTTTGATGACAAAGCGTCTCTATCTCATGGTGATAGACGTCTTGGGCTGTAGAGCCTTGGAAGGATGAAGGGGTTTCACCTCTGTTACATTAGGCTTAGAAGTGTGTGAAGGTTTTCTCTTCCTGCCTTTCCTAGCGACAGTGGCCCAGGTGGGAGGACCGGAGGAGGGAACATGTGCAGCTGGTGCTGGAGGAGGGGGCGCGGTGGGTGGCTTAGGGGGAGTCCCTGATGCTTGAGGTGGTTGTGGTAGCGAGGAAGCTGTGGTGGGGGTGACAGGGCGGTTGGGGGCCGTGATATGAAGGACCTCGATTTCCTCACGAAGAGACATGAGCTCCTGAGTGACAGAGTCCAGGGCCCTCCTGTATGCTGTATTGGTATGACAAAACACCTGGAGGAGGATGGTCACCTCTGGTGGGGTTTCGAATTCTGGTATCCGTAGTTCCTTGGCACACTTCACAAAGCGACTCTGGAAGTAGGTGGGGTCCATGTGGTTGATCTCCTCACCATCCCTTGTGAGGACTGGGAGCAGGGGCTGGGTGTTGCTGTGTGGTCGCTTTTGAGGCTGGGGTTCTCCAGGATGGAACGCTGGGAAGGTGGGGGGGAGGGAAGTTTCATCACCACCGAGGGGTATGAATCTAGACCCAAGGGCGGGGAGATTTGGATTGCGCCTGCGGCTCTTTCCTTTTCCCTTGTGGCAGGGACCGGGCGAGGAGGACATGCTTGTGCAGTAAAGGCTTTCCCTGTGAGGGGTAAGCGAGGATGCTGCGAGAAAGTGTTTTAACCCAATGAGAGAAAGCCTTGGCGAAAAACTTGGTGTGGTGTTTTCAATTGCTGTGGTTGTAAGGGAGATGGAGCATGGTCTTTTCATCTCGTTTATCGCGTGTATTGTGCACATATCATCTGAACTTTGATCAGGTTGAGTTATTTGAGGTCGGGCCCGGTAATCCCTGTTGTTCAGGTGCTCTTTTGTGCCATTTACCCGGTGACCTGGTGATTTTATTCCCTGGTTTACATATTTACCATGGAGTCTACAGATCCTGCTTTCGCACCTAGGCTTGCTCCTACGAAAGTTTCATCTTACTGTTTTCCCCCCTCCGGACTGCCCGTGAATGTTCGCCACTTTGATGGCTGCCTGAACAGCTCCATGGAGTTTTGGAATCTACTCGTGGAGAAGGTCGCGCTCCTCTCCCTTACCTGGACTTCGGAGTTTGAACTTATTGTCAACTCCACCCTGCTAGGCTCCAGCTGTCCTGACCGTGGCATTCTCCGCGACTATATCTTTGGCCTCTTCGTGAGGCACCACACCCCTGTTTCCTTCCCCTCCCTGGTTTCGCCCACGCTGACCACTGCTGCTCAGAGTACTGACTCCCTCTTTGGGGAGCCACTTAGACCAGGCCGGTAGAACTCTGCCCTGGTGTCGCAAATGATTACAGTTAGAAAGGTTCATTCCTCACACATTGCTCGGCATCCTGTGCAGACTGCTCTATGCATTCCCGCGGCCTCCCCTAAACTGAAGTTACCTTCCTCTTACCGTGAGCAGTACCGGAGATTGAAGCTGGATTCTTCCGGCTACTTGGATTACCGCCCCCCTGTGCCCTATGTTAAGGGCCTTGGATTCACTGAGTCTGGGAAGAAGGGATTTTGAAGGTTGTTGGGAGGTCTACCTTGGCCTTTGACCCTATTGAGAGCTCCCCCCCTGCAGGGGATGTTTCTATGGCCATGGCTGATGGCAAGACTACACAGAAGGATGGGCTGGGTGATAGCAAGCATGCTACCCCAGTGCAAGAGGAGGAATCGGTTGCTTTGGATGGGACTGGGTCTACGGACTACAGGGCTATGCCTCCCCAGCTTTCTGCCTTGGCTGGAACTGCGAGTATTTCTTCAAAGGTCATGCCTGAGGAGGTGGCTCCCGCTATGGCCACAGCAGGGGTTGGAGGGTCAGCGAGACTGGCCTGTATTGAGGAAGAGATGAAGGATGCACAGGTGGTGGCAGGGGTGGAGTTTGATGGATTTTCGGAGATTGCTGCCGCAGATCTCCCTTGAATTTGGGCTGGGGGCACAACTCGGAGTTGAGTGGTCTTAGGGATAGCTATTATGCTTCTCTAGTATATTCTTCCTCTACGGTCCAGGATGAACGCCTCTACATTGACAATGAGTATGTTTATACTGACCTCTGTCACTGACGTTTGTGTGGCCGTTTCATACCAGGGTAAAATCATCGTTGGGATTGGCGCTACTATTCAGCTGCTAGAGTAAAAGATTAACGCCCACGTGGATGCGGCTGATGCCCGATTGAGGGCTAGAATTGCTGCACCTGCAGTTACTCCTCGTCCTTTTGGGTTGCCTCGACTGGCGGGTGGTCGCATTCCCGTTCCTGCGACTGTTATGCCCATACTGCGCAAACCGCCGGTACCTCCTGCTCCCCTTGCGGTTCCAAGAGCCTCCGATATCCCACCCCTGTCGCTCCGGCTACCGCTTCCTGGTCGTCAGTGGCTCACACCTCAGGTAACGAGAAGTAGTTTTCCTTCGTGCATAATAGAAAAAAGAAGAATTCTTCTCCACCGCCTGCTCCGCATCTCATTGAACAGAAGTGTCATGTCATGATACCGTTTGAAACGCGGCTCGAAGGTGTGCCTTTCTGCTGGCATCAAGACCGAGGGCATCAAGAATCCTTCCAACAAGGTACTTGCCTCTGCCAGCTCAGCTGCTCATTTTTGGTCTTCTGGCCAACACAGAACCTCTGGTGACCTTCTTTTTTCACTGGTACAACAAACTGTTGCCTCTAATGGTGGCCACATCCTAAAGTTCGAGTTGCCTCTCACAGAGCTCGGTCTTAATGGCTTTCCTGTTTGCCAGGAGAGAAAGAGAATTAAATTCTGGTTTCTGGCCTTCCGTTCGCCCTCCTTGGTGTTGGTAGTGTTTGGAAGCCGGAAGTCTGGCAAGGTGACTCAGCCTTTGATGACATGATTCGGGATTTGGAGGTTTCCAATCCTGGTTTTACTGGTGTCGGCCGCCCTCACTGGATCGGCAGCCTGGCTTCTCACAAGAGCCATAAACACACACAGGGCTCACTGGTCCTCATGGTGGACCTGTCGGATATGGTCAAGAAGTGCCTTGACAAAGGATCTGTGCTTGTCTTTTCTCGCCGCTGGAACATCAGGATCTGGGCTGAGCTTAAGGCTACCTCTGATTGCAATCGCCCCCTCCATCTCAGATATGTTGCTGTCATGTGCAGGGCTGCAGTTGCCTGCAAATTCTGTGACAGTGGGCATCTGTCCTCCCAGCATGAATGGACGGTACGCGATTGTCGCGCGGCAAAAGGATTTCTTTGTACCCATGTCAAGGGTTCATGCCCCCTTTGTTCCCGTGTTGGCCAACTCACTGGTGACACCTCCTGCCCGAACCTTCGCGTTGCTACTGCTTCCTCGCCCACTGGCAATGGTTCCTCTTCTTCCTCTGGGAAGTTAGTGATTGAGGAAACTACAAAGGTTTGGATCACAGACCGCTCCCTTCAGAAGCTCAAGAGGTCTGAGCAAACAGCTGCTGTTGATCAGCAGTTAGCAGAGAAAGCTGCACTGAAGGCCTCAGGGTCTTGAACTAAATCCTTGTGAATATGTTGCTCAAGGTAAGGACGGTTAATGTGGGGAGAAGTGGAAGAAATCGTTCATTGTGTTTCGGGATTTTTTCTTTTCTTGATGTTATGTTTGTGATTGAGCCCCCAGTTGGCAGGGATGGCATGATGAAGGATCATGACCAGAGGGATTGGGAAATGGTTTCCTTTGTTGGAGGAAGTCGGGTTTGTTTGTATGCTCGTGGGCATGCTGTTGGGATGTTAACTGTTAAGGAGCAGGGGGTGTATGCCTGTACAGTTGAGTTTGACCAAAGGGGTGGTACATTGGTGTGCATTACTGGTGTTTACTTTCCCACGAGAATTTCCAAGACTGATGTTCATATGTTACTGCACAGTCTTGTGGGTTCTGATATGGTTTGCAGAGACATGAATGCGCGTCTTTCTGCTTGGGACTGGGTGACGAGTCGTTCTGGTTCTGGGGTGGTGGAGTGGGCTGACGCTGAGGGTATGAAGAGGATGGAATGGGATGGCCCGACACCTAGAAGCATCTCTGCCATCGATCTATCCTTTGTTAAGCCATGTCTCAATATCACGTACCGATGTTTGGACACGTCTGGGCTTGACCATTTAGCTCAATGACGGTGTTTTGATGTCGCGGAACCGGTTGGAATAGTTCGACCACCCATACCTTGGCGGTGGTTGGACTGGGAGAAGTTAAGAGGTGCTGTTGAAGAGTTGGGAGATGGTGTAAGCTGGGGAAGTTTGAGATCACTGGTGGATGAACTAAAGAGGTCCCAGAGAAGGAAAGGGGTTTTTAGTTGGTGGAGTGAGGAGCTGTGTGAGATGAGGATTGA
Source organism: Tuber umbilicatum (assembly GCA_003313605.1). NCBI lineage: Eukaryota > Fungi > Ascomycota > Pezizomycetes > Pezizales > Tuberaceae > Tuber > Tuber umbilicatum. Next base: position 6,062 of record QLOI01007130.1, read on the forward strand.
TGTTCGCCGCCTGAGAAAGATTGGTGACACCGAAGGATACCACTTGGCCCGATGTGTGTATAGGGCTGAACAGGCGGAAACAGGTCGGTCATATGTTGTCAGGTTATTTGACGATCTTTGAGACCCGAATATGTTCAGGGCAATTGATAAGTTGGAGATGAGACGTACCTTGCCTTCAATGATAGGTGCTAATGGATCCCTCCATTCCAAGCATGGCTAGATCTGTTCATTGATTGCCGCTCAATTGAACCATTCGGATGCATCTGAAGAACTTGATGAGTCACAAGGCTTCTTTTTCGACGACCTTGAGAGTTCTGAACTGCTGTCTGGCCTCCGGTCCTCGCCCATGGATACTTGTACTGGGTTCTTCAAGATTACCTATTCCTTCCTCCGGTTTGTGGGCGCCTGTGCCTCTGGCCCCTTTTTCAACATGGTCCAGAATCTGCTCATCTATGATGACTCTGACTTTCATGAGGGTGAAGTGGTACTTATCAAGAAGGCTGCTAAATCATGTTATGATGTGGCTAAAGCCTGGCGCATGATTACTTTGCTGCCGACCTTGAGTAAGATACTGGAAAGGATTGTATTGAAGAGGCGGGCCAGGTGTCTGGAGTTAGGTGAAACACCATTTGGATCCCGGGCTAAGAGAGGTTGCCATTATGCTATTTCTCCGGTCCTGGAGATTCTACATGATAACTCACATCTCACGCCTCTACTTATTTCGATGGACGTTGAGGGTGGGTTCGATAAACTGGATAGACATCTGTTATCTGATTTCCTTATTGCCATGAGCTGCCTGCCAGGTATCAACCACTGGATCTGGAGGTGGATGTCTACGAGAAGAATGCGGTTTAGGTTCAATGGCAGGATCTCCGGTGTGTTCAACATCAATTGAGGTGCACCACAGGGGTCCCCACTATACCCTTTTTTTTCGGTTGCTATGTTGCCGATGTTATGTAACCTAGGCTGAGATATGGACCTCCTTTGCGGCAGATTGTTGTTTCTTACGTTGATGATGGTATTATAGCTGTGGCTGCAACTACTAAGGAGATGGCAGTGAATGCAGCAATAGAGTGTTTGGAGGATTGCAGGAGGGTGGCTCGGTCGCGGGGGCTGGACTTTGGTGGGTTGAAGACCGACTGGATTGGATTTGAGGATCTCCCTTGGAATTGGATTGAGTTGCTGGGGCTAAGGTGGAATCCTCTGATGATCTCCAAGGTCTGCGTTATAGGTTCAACATTCATCTCAACTGGTCTGCTCATGTCAATTACAGGCTGGCTAGAGGCTTGAGTGTCAGGGACAGGATCTCGGCAGTCTCCAGGAGGTTTGGTGGATGCGACGGCCCAGGCGCATGGGAGGTGTTCAGGCTGATACAGGGGAGTTACCTTCCCACTGTCTACTATGGCTTGGAATTTGTTTCCAGCTATCCTGAATATGTTAAGAGGATACAAGTACATGTCAATCACCGCCTACGTCACTAGTTCTGATTACCTTCCCGACTGGCTCTGAATGCCCGGTAAGCTGAGCTGAGTATTCCTCCCATGGCGATACCAGGGCAATACCTTCGTACACGATGCTATACTCGTATGGTGACGTATGGCTTTGGCAAGGAACTTCTGTTCTGTAAGTCAATACTGGAGCATTGGGTAGTTGATGGGATTACTCCGGAGGTTGCGGCAGTAGCCGAGGTTGTGGAGGTGGCAGTTGGGGGTGGGATGTGCGGGGACCTGGTGTCTGCCGTTGAGTTTTGTTGTCAGCAGGTGGATACTATGGAGGATAGTGATACCTTGGTCCTTATCACTGATGGATCATTTATGGAGGGTAGCTCTGGCGGTGCATATGTTTGCTACCAACAAGGGCTATGTGGGATGCCAACCGGTTTGGGGCTTCCCGGTCACTGGTGTGACCTCGAGTGCAAGATAGTTGCATTTTATGCAGCACTGATGAGTGTCGCGGAGGGCTCTACCTGGGTGGCCTTGGTGGATTGCGCCCTTTTGGTGGAAATGATTACATGTTTGCTGACCGAGGGTACAGGTTGTGCAGCTAGTACTCGGTGATTGCCAGCAATTAGAGTGCTTAGGAAACCCGACGTGTGGAGGTTTCCTTGACATTCGTCAGTATCGGGTAAAGAGTTGGTTGATAGAGCTGCGAAAGGTGGCTGGCTTCTGCGGGTTCAAGATGTTGGCTTGCTGAATCTCGGGGTTCGGAATGGGATGATAGCGAAGGATATGAATAGTAGTGAATGGTTGGAGTGGCACTGCGAAGAAGGACATGACTATTAGCGACAGCTGCCCAGGTCTCCCAAACACCTCAGAGGTTTGACAAGATGGGACTTCAATGTGCTCATCCGGTTACAGAGAGGGAGCGGCCATAGACAGGAGCATGAGGATTGTGCCGATGCTGATGGACGATTCCCCTTGGTTGAGTGATATTGATTTGACGGGCGCCCCGCGCGGAACACCTTGTTTGATGATTCAAAGCTTGGGTTGTGGTCAGACTGGTGGAGAGCTCATGATTACCTTGGGTTGGGTGCGAAAGACCAGGTTTCCAGGGTTGATGGTGTTCGTGATGTTGGAGGTAATCCGTTCTCATCGCATATTATGCTCCAAGTGGGCGATGACCTCAGATGGGTGCCAGGTGGTATTATTCCTCCCGCTGTTACCTGTTCTTTCTGTGGCAAATCCTCTATGGGCCGGCATCAGTGTAGGGCTGTCAAGAGGAAGAGGAGCGGTCAGTTTGCCTTTTTGGGTGATTATGCAGGTACCAGCTGTGTCGTATGTGGGGTGCTAACGAGGTGTTTGGCGGCTTTGAAGGGACACCTTGAAGTGTCTGATTCTTGCCAGATGCCATGGAGGGCACCCGTGTAGCTGGCCGAGTTTAGGGAGTTTGGTTGTTTGGACGTGGAGGGTGTTTGTCAAGTTGTGTTGGATTTCATACCTGGTGATGATAGGACTTGTGTTTGCAGGCACGTATACAAATTGGCCGGGAGTTGGTAGCCACGTGGAACATACATGGGATTTTTTGGAAGTTTGGAAAGGTCGTTATGTTAGGGACCGGAGAAATTGGCTTGATGAGTTTTATGGGACGAATGATTTGGATTCCTTACCAGTTGTAGTGGATGCGAGTTAGGAGGGTGCTGTGCCCCCATGTGTTTGTTATTGTGTTGTTGTTAGTTTGTTTTGTTTTGTTTTGTTTGTTTTGTTTTGTTTTATGTTTTTTTAGCAGTGCTTTTCTTTGTTTGTATATGGTGTGGGCTACCGGGGTTTGACACGTTGTAACTCAATGCCTTTGAGGCGCGGGTTTAGTATTAGCTATAGTTGATAGGAATACAATATTACAAGCAAAAACCACACTAAATATTTCGCCAAGCTTCCACCTCATTTGTCAACAAACAATCCTTACCACTTCACCCCTTCACTTTAAAGACTTTTCATCAACAAATCATCTCCCTTTTATTTGTGTCCATTACCTTTATCAACTGACTTTCTTCCCAAGACCCTTTGATGTCACATAGACGAAGGGGCAGAGGGACGGGTGGTTCAAATGTCTTGGCCACCCCCTTCGACCCATCCTTTCAACCAAACAACCCATCTTTGCCTGATGACACCCATATGGGTGAAGGCATTGCCTTCCCAGTCCAGACAGTACCTGCTCCTCCTTCCTCAGCTGCATCAGGAGAGGAATACCTTGCTTCCTCTACCTTTTCACCAAGGACAGTTGGTGGTCTGGAAAACACCAACCTTGGCCTTTCCCTACGCACAACCAGACTTGAAGAAACCTTCCAAGCCCACCAGGAGCACCTTATGGTAGTTCAAAATCATCATATCACAGACCTTCAGACCTTGCAGGATCAAGTTTCTACCCTCACCTCTCAAGTTGCGCACCTTGTGTACCAACTACAACACCAACCACCTGCACCACACCAACAACCCACCTTTCCCCCTCCACCACCACAGCAAACCTGGGCCCAGAAAGCTGCCAGAGCAGTCTCAGCCAAACCTCCTACCACTTCACCCAACAAAACTGCACCAGCTGCTGTTTTGACCAAACGCGACTGCACCATTGTCATTGAAAGAGATGGCTCAATCCTACCTGATACAACCAGCCCCCTCAGCATCTGTAATGCAATCAACACTGCAATTGAGAAGTCTCTCATTCCACCAATTGAGTTCACCGCCAACCACCATGTCCTCCTTCTCACAAAGGACAATACACGGCATTCCTACCATTACCTCCTTCAACACTGTTCAGTCTGAGATTGAAGAATTCAACCCTGGCACCCACCTCCCTCGCCCTCCCAGATGGCTTACCACAGAAGCCCAGCACCAGGATAAAGCAGCATCTGCTATGGTCCTCACCATTGCCGGCAAAGACTCTACAGAAGAAGCCCTCACCAGAGGCCTCACACTCTTGGGGAAGAAGTTCAAAGTTCCACACTACTTATGCTTTGGTCCTGACACCCAATGCACCAAATGCCTGGCCTTCGGCCACCACCCCTCCCAGTGCACCAGCACCCAACATTGCAACATTTGCTCAATAGAACACCCCGCGCACCTCCATACCCATGGTAGATCAGATTGCCCTACCAAGGGCAAAGCATGTCTTCACACTACAATCCTGTGCAGTAACTGTGGCGACTCTCACCAACCCAACTCCATGCAGTGTCCCACCTACCTTACCACCTACCACGCAGCAACTGAGAGAAGAAATAGGGCTACTTAGGTTATCAGATGTATTTCCTTATATTGGTTAGGCATTAGGCGGAGAGGAGGATTTCCTTCGTTTAGTGATCATTAGCACTTTGACGGGTGTCCAAACAAATGAATGCAACTGTCTTGTAAGAGAAGGATTTCAGGACCAGGTACAGAGAGGTGTACCGTTATGTATATTAGTTGTGTTTCATAGCCCCTGGGCTCCGTAAGCGTAATGAGATATAATAATAATAATAATAACGTGTTTATTGGAACTGAAGATTTGACGAGATGACAACCTCTGCCACCCACCAGTGGTAGGGATCCCTGACACTTCAACCTGGGAAACTAAATCCTGGTAGTCCAACATGTGATCAAGAAACTGAAAGGTCTCAGCTAATGACTAACTTGGGATTAAAACGTAGTCATAAGAAATCCTACTAGGGTGAGTCAGTCGGGGCGAGAGAGATGACCCATGAGAAGCAACAAGACATACTTCGCTCAGTAGCTTCCTTTCCTTACCAGCACATGCCGGATGCAATGGAGACAAGGCTCCCGACTAGCTACTCTAGGATACCGTCTCCCTAGAATTGATTCGCAAGTACCGATATATGAATTCTTGGATGGATATGATCATATGACATGAGGGCGGAGACCAAATGTGAGAAGGATAGAACATGGCAATCGGTCAGCCCTATGCACCTGATAGCAATACTATGTACCTATCTAGACCATCGTGGATACTCCCTACAGAGGGCCTGCAGGGTGTAAAGGCAGGATGGGAGGTAACCCTTCGGCAAGGTGTGAAGACCGCAAATAGTAGGCCGCCTGATGACCTAAATATAAAGTTGTGGAGGGAAGGAAGGGCATGCAACTCAATGACTGCTCGCTCTCTCCTCGAGTGTTGGTGAAATGCCTAGAGACCAAGTTAAAAGTCGCATTTAAGAAAAACAACCAGAATTAGCTTTGCTTAGAAGGTCTAATTGACTAAAACTATGCGGACATGGTCTCAAAAATCCGTAAAATGGTCGAAATAATGAAAGACCCATTCACTTATTGATGTGAGAAAGAAGGGGAAGATACCTTGACCTAAAAGATGAGATTGCCTAGAATGTATTGCACAGATAGAAATGCAAGGTAAATGAATCCAAATTCTATTGTTATCAGATTCTGGTTCTGATATCTTCCTGATCAACACTCGCCTCGTATGAGAATATGATAGTTCCAACAAAACGAGAAAAAACCCTACCCAAATCTTAGGATTTGATGGTTCCGCCAACAGAAATTGAGGACAGCACTTCCCTTGTCCCCTAATGATAGAAATTGGGACAAACTCTCATCAATCAGAAATCTCTTGCGAAATTACAAATGCAGGGAACTACGACATGATTATTCCTTTTGGATAGTCTAAGGAGCAATGTATGAAGAATATGGGAAACCTGGGAGAATCGTATTTCCGGGAAGAATCTTGTTCTAACCACATAATAGATGAAGGATTGGGAGAAATGTAGGAATATGATGAAACTTTAGTCTTCGACAAATACGCATGTGTTCTTGGTTGAATACAGTGTGGTGAAGAACCAGAGGAAAACATCCAACACAAAATCCCTGCACATTACCACCAGTATGTTTAACTATTTGAAGATGAGGTCACAACACAAATGCCGCCATGGAGGAAATGGGATCGTCCATTCAGATCAAGGAATTGGAAGATCCTGCTTGGGTTTCCATTTACCCGCTATCAGGAATGCAACTAAAGGAACTTAGAACATACTTGGATAAAATACTACAGCATGGATATATTTGATCAAGTCAATCACCTGACGGCACTTCTATCCTTTTCCTACCAAAGGAAGATGGTAAGTTAAGACTACTTGTCAATTACCTAGCACTAAACTTGGTCACTATTGCTGATAGATACCCAATGCCTATCATGAGGAAACTCAGGGACCATGGGGAAGGATCCCAGATTTTTCGAAAATTGACCTTAAAAACGGATATTACTTGGTACAAATGGCTGAAGGAGATTAATTGAAGAGAGTGTTCTGATACGCTTATGGACATTACAAGTATATGGTAATGCCTGTTGGATTAATTAACGTGCCTGCTATCTTCCAATCAATGATCCACGAGGTACAACGGGAATTTTTGGACAAAGAAGTTGTACTCTAGCTAAATGATATGCTGATATACTCTGAAAACGTGAAGGATCATATTCAACTTGTGAAAAAGATTTTGAAAAAACTAAGCGAAAACCAACTGGTATTTAATGTGACGAAATCCATATTCCATGTCACAGAGGTCAAGTTTCAGGGAGACATTGTGAACACCAAAGATGTTGAAATGAGCAGAAGAAAAGTTAACTCCATAAGGGAATGGAAGGTGCCAAGCTCTGTAAAGGGTGTCCAAATATTCATTGGGTTTGCAAACTTTTACTGGGAGTTCATACAAAACTTCTCTGCAATTTGCAAACTGATTGCAGAAACCCGCAAAGGTGACCTAACTAAATTTTACTGGAGCTCCAAGTAAAATACCGCTGTCAAAGTTCTAAAGGAAAAATTTGTTACTGCTCCTTTACTTTTTAATTTCCACCATGGATTAGATATGGTAGTAGAAACTGATGCTAGCGATATCGCTCTTGGTTGTGTCCTATCCTAGTTTCAAGCAAAAGAATTACATCCAGTCAAGTTTCAATCACGAAAATCAAATTCTGCGGAACGAAACTACAAAATTCACCAAACATAATCATTAGCGATAATTAAAGCATTCAAGGAATGGAGACATTACCTTTTGGGAACCGATTAACCGGTTACAGTCTATATGGATCACCAAAATCAGGAGCATTTCCTCACCATGAAGGAATAGAACGGAAGACAGATGAGCTGGGTACAAGCACGAGCAGAATACAACTTCGAGATTATATACTGACCAAGTACAAGAGGAGGAAAGCCTGACGCCTCAAGTGGATGGCTGGAGTACTGTCTAGAGGTGGTAGCTGCACATAGTGAGCAATCTATTTAGAAACCTGTACATTTTCAGATTTCCTTGTCTTCAACAGAAAATGATGATGATGAAGGGAGAGGAATGGAAGAAGAAAGGCCAACGATGTACACCAAACAAATGAAAATATTAAGTAATAAAGACATCATACCAACAAAAGGATCACGGGTGGCCGCTGGTCAAGACCTCTGCGTGTTAATAGATGCCACAATAACAGCAAAAGGACAATTACCGATGGATACAGGAATGGCTGTCAGCCTACCAAAAGGAACTTGCGGAATAATTGCGTCTCGCAGTGGACTCGCTAGCAAGAGCGGAGTCTAGGGTGAAGCTGAGGATATAGATGCAGACTGTACCAGACAACTCAAAGTACTCTTACGAAACCCCAGCTTTAAGGACTACCAAGTGTGACGAGGTGACAGCATAGGGCAACTAATAGTAACTCAAATTGATAACTTGGAAATGATAGAAGTTATGGAGTTCGATCAGACCAAATGGGGAGGCCAAGGTTTCTCAAGCACCGATTTTATTCCGACATGGATGTTAGGGCCAGAAACATCTATGCTAACAAAAAGTATACCCCAAGCGAATGCTAAGGATTACAAATAATTCAACAAGTAGGATGAATGACACAATCTTCAATCACGACAAGAAGATGTCACAATGTCTAACTCTACTCTTGCATAGTTATAAATGAAGATGTTTGCTACCCAATTCATTAACCAAGTCCTAATTGCCGCCGGGCAGGATTAAAGATGCAAGGAACGGCAGAAAGAATTAGAAACCAAGGAACACAGCTAGGAGATGTTACAAAAGCAATGGAAACTAAGGGAAGGTTTCCTCTACTAGAAAAATCACGTCTATGTACCCAACAATGAAGAATTATGAACAGTTATCGCAGAAGGAGGCCATGATTCCAAAGTGGCAGCACATTTCACTCAAGAAAAGACACCGGAAATAATCACAGAGGATTTTTATGGAAAGGCTGATCAAATGGGATAAAGGACTACCTACGGTCATGTGATGAGTGTCAGAACAATAAGTCTCCACGACACGCCAAGTATGAGTTGTTACAACCGGTGCAAGTTCCTTATGTAACATGGGTATCGATATCTAAGCACTTCATCATTCATCTACCAGAATCCCAGGGACATATACAAATTATGGTTGTAGTAGACCGATTTACCAATATGACCCATTTCATTGGGCTACAAGAAAAGATGACCGCCAAGGATGTTGAATAGGTTTTTCTATTAGACATATGGAAATTACATGGGTTGCCAACTGAAATAGTATCAGACATGGATGCAAAGGTTTCCAGGGAATTTTGGAAATCACTGTACAAGCTATTTGGAATAAAGTGTAAAATTTCAACTTCATACTAGGCGCAAATTGATAAACCAACTGTGAGGACTAACCAGGTGCTGGAGGAATAACTACGGAATGTTTTCAATAACGATCTAGAGGATTAGTATCAACTACTCCCATTGGCGGAACATGATTACAACAACTGTGGAACTAACAGCCACAAAAGGGCAGCATTTTTCGCAAGGCATGGGTTCTACCCACAGACAGAATATATGAAAGAAAGAGAAGCTCAAAACATGCGAGCTGCGATATAAGCACATTGGATGAAACCGATACACCAAAAGGCAGCCAAGACGTTAGAAGATACTACAGAAGCAATGAGAAAATACAATGATAAAAAGGCAACAGAACAGCTGGATATGAAACTCAGCGACAAGGTAATCTTGACTGCAAAAAGCTACCGCTCCAAAAGACCATTAAAGAAGCTAAGGACTAAGTTCAATGGACTCTTCAAAGTGCTTGGAAAAGGAGACCGCTTGTCGAACAAACTAAGTGTTTCTGACTGCTTGCATATTTACCCAGTATTTCATGTATTGCTACTGGAACCATACCGGGCATCAATTTGTGCAGAAAGAGAACAATACCTACGAGCCCCTGAGATGATTGAGAGGGACTTAGAAGAGGAGTTAGAAATAATAGTGAAGAGTGAAATAATCTCGTACACTAGGAAGGTTTGCGGACATTATATACTGATTTGTAAACTAAAGTAGGTTGTGAAATAGAAAGGTTTTTCAGAGGATGAGAATATGTGGAAACCGCCTGAGTGCATGGAACATATACAGGAACTGGCAGAAAGTTTTCATAGAGAAAGCCCGGAAACACCAGGGAGGGTGGAGGTAGAATTGTATAAAAGCAATTCCTGCCATGGCCAAGCAAACTTGGAAGATTTTTTAACCAATAATACAGTTTTCTACAAAGGAATAAGTGAAAGGGAATAGAGAAAAGACTCGAGACGAACTTGAAGAGGTGGGAGTTTGTGTTAGGTATATGTAGTTGCAACACCACCCTCTGGCCAGGATAAAGAGTCAAGACATCGCCTGCCACACCAGGTGTAGTTGCTTGCATCAAGCAAATATCAGGAAATTGGTGGCCTTCCAGTAACACTATATACACGGTAGCTGTCAGTCCAACCAGAAGCTGATTGCAGGATATATGAGAGGGGTAGTGAGCACTGCTCATGCAACTGGAATCTAGTATACTATATATGAAGCACCTGGATGAATAGTAAAGGCCGCAGGACATGTAGGAGGTAAATTATGCTTCATGTCAACTGACGACAAATAGTCATAGATTGGCAAGAGCGGATGGCAGTTAAGGAGACATAATTACATGGTTATCTCACTAGACAACTTAAAGAACTGGCGGAGCACTAATCCTACCAACTCTACGTGATGATAATGCAGCCTTGTCTCTGAGTTGTCACAGGAATTTGAAATTGAGTGGTCATCTCAATAACAGAGGAACAACTGGTATGTTTACAATGGGCGGTATATTTCAGACTAAGTTAATATGCCAAAGGGATTGGTAGCTTTTTACAGGCGGAGTCTTGCACACCCTGAGAAAGATGGAGTTAAGATGACCAAATGAACTGAGGCAAGGAAAATATTCACGGTCTACCAGTGGTCGCACTCAGGTTGATAAGAAGAAAAGTTACGCAGTTGTTGCAGAGGTACTTAGTTAATATAGGTATTAAATGTACCGGACACTGAAACTTACATGGAATATAATTATTACAGTTGCTCTCCTTCTATTAGAAAAGCGGCAAAGGAGAAGAGAACTTATCAATATAACAAGTTATGATCAACACTTCATACTCATAGTAGTTTTGGCGAACTGAGTATTAGCAATTGAAATGAGAATGCCGTCCCGACATTACTTAGTTAATGAATACCTAACGCTTAACCATACTTTACAGAGCTATGAGTTGGTTACCAGTAACAGTACTCCTCTCCTGATGCAGCAGAGGATAGAGGAGCAGGGACTGTCTAGACTCAGGAGACAATTCCTTTACTCATATAATTATTATTATTATATATCATTATACTTATGGAGCCAGAGGCTATGAAGCGGCAACTAACATACAAATGGTACACCACCCGTACCTGGTCCCTAATATCCGTCTCCTAAATGTTAGTAGCAACGTACGTTTGGCCCTCTGTCAAGGCGCTAACAAAATATAACCAAACAAAGAAAATCCTACCCCCCGCCATAAGCCTAACAAATAATAGGAAATACGTGTAAGTAAACTAAACAACCCT
>QLOI01007154.1:0-12211 GCA_003313605.1 Tuber umbilicatum
TCAGGCTATTGGGCATATGGCAGTTCGTATAGGGCGGAGACTTGAGGAGTCATGGCAGATCAGGGGAGATGAGGATGGTTCTAGATTGTTTGAGATCATGGTTAGTTATCTTGGTGTGTTTCTTTAGAGTTCGTTGAGTTTTTGGAGTTTGGGAGATATATACCTCCGGTTCTGTCCTTAGCTAGGGGATTGGTTGTCTGTCATCGATTTTTCTTCCTTTCACGTTCATATCCACTTATCGTCTATCGTGATTCCACCCTCACCCCTTTATTCTTTCGTGCTTCCTATAGGTTTCATCATGTTATGAGCCCTCGCCGCTAACGCGACTGCGAGAAAACATTTTGACGCGATGCCTGAACCCTCCCGATAAAGCAGGTGGGTAGTTGTTAACGGAGCAAACTAGGGTTTCTGTTTGCAAACATCATCAATTCCACGACCCTGCGGTTCACGATCAATTCATTCTTCAATCACTCCTATCATCCTCCGTCGTTCGCGTTTTCCACGCGTTTCTCATCCAAATCGCTAGCGTTTCTCCCCATTCACATATCTCATTTCGCTCGGCTCTGTCCGACCACGATGTCGGCTACTACGATTGCTTTTGCGAAGCTTACGGAGGACAATTACCAGCGGTGGTCTGTCCAGATGAAGTCAACCCTCCAGCGAGATGGTGTTTGGCGTATCGTTTCCCGGGAGGAAGACAAACCTGCTCCTGCTCCGGATAAGGATGATGATGCTACCCGGTGTGCCATTGATGGCGAAATTCGAGGGTACTGGACTCGTTATGATCGTGCTACCGGTACCATTCGCCTTGGTATAGCGGAAGAGCTCCTGTTAGAATACATGTCCATTGATGATCCAGCAGTATTGTGGGAAACGGTACGGTCTAAGTACAAAGACTTAGTAAAAGAACGCGGTCGGAATATTTGAGGCCAGTTGGCTAGGATTTCCTTGCAGGAGTGTGGTACGGTAAAGGCCTATTTCTTGCAAATCGATGCATTGTGTGCAGATCTTGCTGTAATCCAGGGAGTACCTGTTTCAGAAGAAGAAGAGATTACCGCAGCGATGCATGGTGTACCAGATGAGTGGAATCCTGTTAAGACCGTGATTAGTAGTAATGTTGATTACACATATACAGACATGAAGAGACAGTTGAGAGAATAGGAAGCAGATGTACTTAAGACCCACGCCCTTCCCCCCGATATGGCGCTTTTTACGGCGCAAGTTTCCACAAAGAAAAGTCATTTTCTGGACCAGCGAATGGTTTCAGTTAATCGAACACCTAGGGGTGGGAATAGTTCTGGTACTGGAGGAAGGCAGGATGGACGAGAGCCTAGGAGAAGTGGGGGAGAGTTGACCTGTTTCAATTGCAATAGGAAAGGTCATAAGAGGTCTCAATGCCGGAGAAGAGGTGGGGGAGCCTATCGGCCAGAAGGGACTTCTACGGAGCATAGGAATGGTCAACATGAGAATGAGCAACCGGTTTCGAGGGAGCGAGGTAATACTGCAGTGGCAAGTGAGAGTAGCGCGACAGCATGGATTGGATGTGAGGTGTCGGGAGGTGAATCTGCAGGTCAGATTGCAAGAGGAGGATTAAGTTGTTTTATCGACACAGGATGTACAAGGCATATGACCTGGGATCGGTCTTTGTTTGTAGAGTATAAAGAGATGGGGGTTGGAGAATGTCAGGTGGAAGTGGCTGATAATCGCTTGGTGCAGGCAGAAGGAGTAGGGATGATTAGATTGAGTCTGGTTGTTTTTGGAGTGGTTATTCCAGCAACAGTTCGCAACGTTTTACATGTTCCATCGCTAGGAACCACCTTGATCTCTCATGCTCAACTGGGAAAAGTTGGAATTCATATTGAGCATGTAAAAGACTTCGGGTTTTATTTGAGAGAAGGTGGGCCAAAAGGAAGAGTAGTGGGGCTAGCTCCGGAGGTTGATCACTATCCCCTTCTTCTCGCGAATCCAGAATTGTCCACGAACGTTATCCAAAAGTCCTACTTTCCAACAACCTATATAGCCTCAACGTCTTCTTCTTTTCTCTTATGGCATCGGAGGCTAGCGCATCTTGGACCAGAGGCTACAAAAGGTCTAACGAAGTGGTGTTCGGGAATGCCAGTTAGATTGACTGGGGATTGTGACTGTGTGGACTGCCTATATGGAGAACAGGCTCGGAAGTCTTTTATGGCTTTACCAGTTACCGCGCGAGCTACCCGACCTTTGGAACTCATCCATTCAGATCTGTCAGGCCGGATTCCAATCCCATCTCTCTCTGGTAGCCAGTATTATATCGTATTCATCGACGATTTTTTTCAACAACGAGGTATGTGGCAGCGACTTCAGACTTGGGTGTGGTTGACTTTTAGATTTTGATAGAATAACTAGGCAAAGATAGGGAGATAGAATTCAAGTATCCTAAACGGTGAAATATTCCCGCGATAACTATAGGGAATAAAAATACGGGGAAGACTGAAATAAGACCCAAAATAGTCGTAACAGAGGAAAGAGAGACAATCGATTGGGATGGTGAACAAGAACGACTTAGCAAAGGGAAAACAAGCTGCCATTTATCCTTCCCTGGATCATGCTGATCCATTTCTACACACTTCCAGCGTGTGCCGTATTTTCTATCATGTTGACTTTTACTTCCGCCCATTTCGCTGCTTCAGCTGAGGATAACACATTCAGCTGAGGGTATTTGGTATCTCATATGACTGAGATAGGGCCTGCATGAGTCGTCGCAGGTATCGTCGCAGGTATCGTCGCAGGTATCGTCACAGGTATCGTCGCAGGTATCGTCGCAGGTATCTTTTCAGATATCGTCACATGTGGTGTTTGATGTGTAGAGCTAACCGGTAGTCACACATAGAGGCGTCGGATATGTTTGTACGCCAAGAGGGTTATGGTTGTGAGTCATTGCAACTATGAAAATATGCGGTGAGCAGTCAAGGAACGTTTCCGTCCAACACTCCCACTCTGCGAACACGCATCACCATTTACTTCATCAATCTTCTCAAAAACAAAATACCAAAAATTGCAAGGTGAGGTAAGAAACGAAACACCTGAAAATAGGAAATAATGATACTAAGGAAATTTGCAAATAGGAAAAACTTTTCTCCCATTGCCCCGCAGTTTTGCCTAAACCTATTTCTTCTTTTCGTCCTTCTATCATTGCACCTTCTCTCATGCTTTTTCGATTCCTATCTGCTTTCGGAATCTCTCTACCTTTCCCCGAGGTAGTGCTTTGGTCAGCTGATCCGCTACCATGTCGCTGGTTGGTAAGTATTTCAATTTTACCACTTCTTCTTCTACCATTTCTCTTATGAAGTGTTGTTGAATACTTATATGCTTCGTGTGATGGTGAAACTCAGGGTTCTTAGTCAATGCCATACTGCCCTGATTGTCGGCAAAAATGATGATTGGCGATTGTGTCTGGCTGACTCCGCTGATGTCTGAGAATTCTGTGAGGAACCGGCGTACCCAAATGGCTTCCTTACATGCCAGGGTCAATGCCATGTATTCAACCTCCGTCGATGAAAGAGCAACCGTGGACTGTTGCTTGCTGGACCACGAAATAGCTTTGTGGTTTGCATTCGGTCGGTTATCGGTAATGGTGCAATGGTAAGCACCAGTACTTCTCCTGTTTTCCTTGTCTCCCGCCCAATCAGCATCACTAAAGACTAAGGCAGTTGGTCTACTGCCGCTCTCGAATGGTCCGAATTGAAGTCCGTCGTTACGTGTTTTGCTAACATATCGTAGGAGGCGTTTTGCTGCGCTCATATGCGTAGCGCTGTGGTTTGAACTGAATTTACTGAGCCGTCCAATGGCAAAGGCAAGATCAGGGTGGGGACATAGCATAAGGTACATTATGCTGACTAGGATACTCCGGTAAAGGGTTTCATCTTCTAACTGCTCAGTTTCTTTTCGACTGATCAGCTGTGATTCAGGTTCGATTGGAGTTGATACGGCAAAGCTGTTTTGAAACTCAAATAGTTAGAGTATCATCTTGATATACTGGTCTTGAATTAGTATAATCTTCCCCTCGTCTGGTTTTCTTACAATCTTCATCCCTTAAAAAAATGTGCTAATCCTAAATCTTTTAGTGGAAATTGCCTGCCAAGTTCCTGCTTGGCCTCGATGATATCGTTCGGGTGACCGATTCAAAGAATGTTGTCAACCCAGATCAGAGTCCATATTGGATTGTTGCTCGATACAAGGTGGTAATATATGGCATAGTCCTCCACTGATCGCTTGAAGTTACATTCGTCGATAAGAAACTGATCCCAGGTCTGGTTCCAAATTCATCCAGATTGTTTTAGTCCAGATATGCCACGCAAGAGTCGACAAACTGGCTTTCCCTAATATTGTTGCTGATTGTCGACTTGTATCCCCTCTGGGATATCCATAAATATCTCTACCTCGAGATGGCCTAGGAGGTATGCAGTTTTGATGTCTCCTTCGTGTATTTCATACTCGTTGAAAGTGGCAATTGCAAAAAGAATTCGGAGTGAACTGAGTTTAACCACTAGGGCACACGTCTCCAAGTAGTAAATACTATACTGTTGTGTAAATCCTTTCGTAACCAGTCTTGCTTTGTATCTGATCGTTTCTCCTTGAGCTCCTTTCTTTTCTCTAAATACCTACTGGCATTTTACTGTATTTCTCCCACTCGGAAGTTGTGTTATCATCAATGTGTTGTTTTCTTCCAATGACGTCAGTTCTTCATCTATTGCCTCTTTCCATTGTTCTCTATCTGTACCACTAACTGCCTCTTCATAGGTTGTAGGTTCGCTGTTGATGGTGGCAGCATAGGCGTGGTATTCTGATAAATGGGTAGCTGCAGGTATTCTTGAATGGGGCCCATCCCAAAATCTTGTGGAGGAAAACTTTCTGGCATTGGAATGGCATGGTCGGCCTGCACATTCCTCTTCTTGAGGTATCAGACTTGGGTGTTAGACTTGGAGCTGTATGCTCTCGTTCTCTGGTATATCGCTAGGAAACTCTCTGGGCGTGTTCTGTCTTCGTGGGATTTCCGGAACTGATGGCTCACTTTCAGCCCCATGAAGTTTTGGTATTGTTGTGGTGGATACTGGTTTCTTGGTAGGTGGTGTCAAAATCTCCCCGCTATCCTCTTCAAGTGTGTTTACCGGAATATGGATCTCTTCTAACGTAAAGGCAACTGCTGATGAGTATCGCTAGGGTCTGCATTAACCAAATCAAGGTCCTGGGTTACGTGGACCTTTCTGTCAACTGATACTCTGTATTGATTCGTTCCCTCATAGCCGACGAAGGTGCAAAAAATACTATTGGGCTCCCACTTAGTTCTTAGCTCTTTTGGTACATGCTTGTGCCCTGTTGTACCAAACGGAATTAGTGAAGTTAGCTTGGGCACTTCCCCACTAAAGGCTTCTAATGGCGTCATCCCTTTTTCTAAGGCGCTGGTGGGGCTCCGATTCTTCAGGTATACTACTATGTTTACAGATTCTCCCCACATTTCATCACCTAGTCCAGCTGATGATAGCGTCGCTTTTTCTCTTCCGATGATCGTTCGATTTGCTCGTTCGCAGACGCCGTTCTGTTCCAGGGTATAGGGTGCTGTCTTCTCTCTTACGATTCCAGCAACCCGGAGTACCTTGGTAAATTCCTTGCTAGTAAATTCACCACCGCCATCGGTCCAGAATCTCTTTCTTCTGCAGTCCAGGTAATTCTCCACCTGGGCTCTGAACTCTTGAAATCTATCAATCACTTCTGACATTTTCTTAATAGTGTATACTCATGTGTATCGAGAAAAATCATCAATAAACAAAACAAAATACTTTGAACCACCAAGTGAAGGCGTTGCTATTGGTCCGGCAACATCACAGAGGATTAATTTGAGGGACTTCTTTGCACAGTGTATTGCTGCGTTCGAGTTGTGTTTTCTTGTTTGCTTTGCAATCTGTAAGTGCGTACATGTTGGGTTTTGCCGAGAGACAATGATCTTCATATGTGTATGTTTCCAGACTAAGTCTTTGACATCATCAAAGCCTAAGTGTTCAAGACAATTATGCCATTCTATCAAAGTCCCTGATCTTTGATTTGGTGTTACTCGATTTGCCGCAATGTCTTCTTCCTCTACTGTGCTACTCTGATGTTCTGCTTGAAGGAGGTAGGAATTTTTTTGGAGTTTGGCGATAGCAATCTCCTTCGCATCCATCCGGATTTCGACCTGGTCCTTCATTTAACCGCCGAAAATCACCGTCGCTCCGGCATCTTGGATGCAGCGTACTGAAACCAGGTTGTTCGGACCTAGTGCCGGAACAAATAGTACATTTTGTAGGCGGATAGGGGTCCGTTCTCCCTTACTGTTCCAAACAGTAATCATGATCTCTCCAATACCCGTCGCCATCATGGATCCTCCATTCGCGATACTGATACTAGCCGTATGGGTATTCCATGTGTGGAAAAGATCTCACTGTGAGCTCATGTGATGTGTACCTCCCGAATCCAGTATCCATTCATCGCTGATGGCCTCCTGATTTGTTGATGCCATCCAAGCACCAACCCTATCGCTCCTCGCCGTATTCGTGGTACCTCGTCCTCCCTCTACCTTCCGTGGGCAATCCTTTGCCCAGTGGCCTCTTTCCTTATTGTATAGACAAGTATCTTTGTCGATCCCTTTCGCCCACTGTCTCTGACCACTGGTGGCAAATTTCTGCTCCATCACAGGTGCTGATGATCTTCCATCCGATTTCCTAAAGCTTCCAAAGCCTCCTGATCCACCTCCGCGTCCTCTTCTCACAATGCCTTGCCCATTCCTAGCAGAAAAGAACGCACCATTGCTTGATGCAGAACCTCCAATAGGTTTCCCCTTATCTCCAATGAGCTGTTGATGTTCCAAAATAAGCCTATCGCATACGTCATCACAGGGGATATCTTTGAACGTAGGGCTATTCGCTATCGTGGTTCGGAAAGGATGGTATTGAAGTGGAAGGTTCGAAAGCAGATTATAGACCTTGTCTTGCCTGCTTTGTGGCTCTCCGGCTCCACTCAACTGATTGAAAATCTTTTCCAACCTCGAAATGTAGTCAACTATAGGATCATCATTGTATCGTACTTGGGGCAGTTCATGTCGAAAATTCCAGATCCTCGCCTGGTCCTTCCCTGCATATCAGCTTTCTAACTTATTCCAAAGTTCATGGGGATTACGCTCTGTTGCATACAACTCACGGTGAGTGCTGTCCAACAGCTGTCCTAATAGGCCTCTGGCCTTCGCACGATTTGCTATTACTTTGGTGTCTGTGGTATCACTCCTGGAACCTTCTGTCGATACGAGGTCCCAGTAGCCCTTCTCAGCGAGTATATAGATAACGGCAAGTCGCCATTCCAGATATTCCGTTCCACGAGACAACGGTCGAATGCCTGTACCGGCCAGAAGTTTGAATTCCGCTGGTGTTGACATTTCATCTGGGGAGGTAGGAATAAACGGGTATAATGAGGTAGTTCGTCTGAATCGTCAAGCAAGGCTCATAACCTTTTCAACAACGAGGTATGTGGCAGCGACTTCAGACTTGGGTGTGGTTGACTTTTGGGTTTTGATAGAATAACTAGGCAAAGATAGAGAGATAGAATTCAAGTATCCTAAACGGTGAAATACTCTCGTGATAACTATAGGGAATAAAAATACGGGGAAGACTGAAATAAGGCCCAAAATAGTTGTAACAGAGGAAAGAGAGACAATCGATTGGGATGGTGAACAAGAACGACTTAACAAAGGGAAAACAAGCTGCCATTTATCCTTCCCTGGATCATGCTGATCCATTTCTACACACTTCCAGCGTGTGCCGTATTTTCTATCATGTTGACTTTTACTTCCGCCCATTTCGCTGCTTCAGCTGAGGATAACACATTCAGCTGAGGGTATTTGGTATCTCATATGACTGAGATAGGGCCTGCATGAGTCGTCGCAGGTATCGTCGCAGATATCGTCGCATGTGGTGTTTGATGTGGTGTTTGATGTGTAGAGCTAACCGGTAGTCAAACATAGAGGCGTCGGATATGTTTGGTACGCCAAGAGGGTTATGGTTGTGAGTCATTGCAACTATGAAAATATGCGGTGAGCAGTCAAGGAACGTTTCCGTCCAACAGATTTTACCCACTTTACGGTTACCTATTTTTTGAAGAAAAAGTCGAATGGGTTCAAGATATTTCAGGAATATGAAGCAATGGTTATAAAGCATTGGACTGTGAGAGCAGCTGATCCGGAAGATTTAACTCCTACCGATCTTCCCCTATTTATTGCCAAGCTCCGTACCGATGGTGGTGGAGAATATACATCTCACGAGTTTTCTGGATATCTTCGCGCACAAGGTATTCAGGCGGAAGTAACAACACCATATACACCACAGTCCAATGGTGTCAGTGAACGGGCCAACAGGACTATTATGGAAACGGTCCGGAGTATGATAGCTTGGTCTACTTTGTCAGACTCATTTTGGGCTGAGGCTGTTGCCACCGCTATATACATCAAGAACCGAACTCCTACGCGTGGCTTTGCGAATCTGGAGCGTGAGTTCATTCAATACACCATTTGAAGGGTGGTTTGGAAAGGTACCCAATTTGAGCCATTTGAGAGTGTGGGGTTGTGTAGGAATAGTTCATGTACCCGCAGAGAAGACTAAGAAGTTAGATGGGAGAAGTGAAAAATGTGTTTTTGTGGGGTATTGCTTGACAGAGAAGCAGTACAGGGTCTACAACCTGGTAACGAAGAGAATGTTTTTGACAAGAGACGTGGTGTTCCGGGAAGGAGAAAGGTTTGAGAAAAGTGGCTATCATGATGGGCTGCGAGACTGGAAAAGTGATGTCGATAGTTCACTAACTTTTTCTCACGAGTTTGAATCTTTCAATCAAACACAGGATAGCATTCCCCGACAGATCTTACCAGTCTTACCACCTCCAATCAATAAACAACTACCTGTTCCAGAAGTTGTTTCTCCAGTACCGATACAACCTCCTCATTCAGGAAGTTCTGCTCACAGTTCAGTAGAGGACTCTGGACCACAACCCCCGGAACCATCATTGCAGGAGCCTCAGAAGCCACCTTGTTTGACTGGTCGGAAACCCCGAGCACTCCAGAGACCTGATGGCTATCAGGCAGCAGATGTTAGCCAGCCTCGGCAAACACGTTCTAGTTCTAAGGTTCCATCCCGTGGATTTTTCACTCAAGTGATTATGGAGCCCAAGACCTACCGACAAGCCTTAGAGTCTGCCGAGAGTAATGAGTGGTTACAGTCCATGCAGGAAGAGGTAGACGCTATTAATAAAAATTCTCAGGGAATGATCGTCAAAGTTCCACCGGAGCGAAAACCCATTGGAAGCAAGTGGGTCTACCGAGTGAAAAGAACATCTTCGGGGGAGCTGGACAAGCTGAAAAGCCACTTGGTTGCACTGGGAAATCGACAAGTCTATGGAGTTGACTACTCAGCCACCTATGCTCCAGTAGCGCGACATGAGACGGTGAATTTAGTGTTGGCTCTGATTGCAGGTTTGGATTTAGAGGCACAGTGCTTGGATGTTTGTAGTGCATTTTTGGGATGTCCATTGGAAGAGGGTTATGAGGTATATTTACGTATGCCTGAAGGAGTGGATTTTGACTTTAAAACGGGGGAGATTGTCCTACAGAGAGATGAGGAGGTGGCCAAGAGGAACCGGCAGTGTTGGGCTGTGTTGTTGAAGAAAAGTATCTACGGCCTCAAGCAATCACCATGGCAATGGTACAAGACGGTTACCGCTTTTCTCTTTACCCTCGGGTTTACGGCAACAACTTTTGATTCTGGCCTACTCTATTCTCGGTCAGAACACTCTTCTACAGTTATATTGTTGTTTGTTGATGATCTTTTACTAGCAAGCAATCAGGCTCAGGAGTTAGGGCAGGTGAAATCTCGGTTCTGCTCACAATTTAAGGTCACAGAATCTGGCAACCTCGCTAGCTATATCGGATTGAAGTTTGAGCGGCAGCGCTTACAAAGGACTATTACGATTAGTCAAAGATTATACCTCGAATCAGTTCTGGAGCAGTTTGGTTTAGCGATTGTCTTTCAGTCTCTACACCACTGGAAAAGGGGGTTCTCTTTCCCTCGGGTCCAAGTGATACACAATTTGACCGCCAGGTTCATCAGGAGGCGATTGGGTCTCTAATGTACGTGACTACAACTACTCGCCCTGATCTAGCCTACTCAGTTGGCCTATTAGCACGGTTTTCCCATGACCGTTCGGAAAAGCATTGGGCTTTCGTGAAGCGGGTATTCCGTTACATTCGTGGTACGCTAGATCTTGTCCTCGTGCTAGGTGGAGATATTGGTCCAGGGCCGCTACAAGGTTTTACGGGTTCTCAGTTTCGCGGTGGATTCTTGGTTGGCTATGCCGATTCTGATTGGGGTGGAGATCCGGTCACTTTGAAGTCTATCAGTGGGTTTGCTGCACGGTTGGGGACTAAGGGGATAGTTGCCTGGAGGTCTATACGCCAGCCAACTTGTGCTCAATCAACTGCAGAAGCAGAGTATATCGCATGCGCTCATGCGGCTTCACAGTTGGAGTGGATGCGTGGCCTATTAGATGAAATTGGGTTCGGCCATCTCATTGGTGAACCAGCTACTCAAGAGTCCGACACGGTTGACCAGTCTCACGCACCATATTTTGATGTCACTCCACCACGGTTAACTACGATACTTTACTGCGACAATCGGGCTTGTATTGCTAATGTCGGTGATGGGCATATTAAGACAAGTCACAAGTCGATTGGGGTCAAGTACCATGGCATTCGGGATAGGGTTGCACGTGGTGAGATCATGTTGAAATACGGTGAGACGGGACAGATGGTAGCTGATGGGTTTACGAAGGCATTGGCAAGAGAGGGTCATGTGAAGTTCTTGAGGTTGATTGGCATGGTCAGGCAGGAGGATGTGAGTTGAATGGTTTTGTTTGTGGCATGCACTATAGGTAGGGGGAGTGTTGGATTACCTATAGGGCATTGGGTTTAGTGGATTTGTTCCGGAGATGCTGTTAGGTGAATCGGAGGGTATTGGGCATGTGTCTTTGTGGTGTGCGGTGATCAGGCATGAGGCATGAGATTGTTTCTTTCACATCCTATGCCCTTAGGCATAGGATATAGGTTTTTGGCTTTTGTCGTTTCTTTCACACCCTATGCTCAGGCTATTGGGCATATGGCAGTTCGTATAGGGCGGAGACTTGAGGAGTCATGGCAGATCAGAGGAGATGAGGATGGTTCTAGATTGTTTGAGATCATGGTTAGTTAGCTGGGCGTGTTTCTTTAGAGTTCGTTGAGTTTTTGGAGTTTGGGAGATATATACCTCCGGTTCTGTCCTTCGCTAGGGGGTTGGTTGTCCGTCATCGATTTTTCTTCCTTTCACGTTCATATCCACTTATCGTCTATCGTGATTCCACCCTCACCCCTTTATTCTTTCGTGCTTCCTATAGGTTTCATCACCTAGCTGGTAGCCTCGAAGTGAAGACTATGAAACTTTACCTTAGCGGTCTCAAGTCATACCAACTGGACCTTGGGCTCGAATGCCTCGCCTTTACTGATCCACGTGTTGAAAGAACTCTTCAAGGAATTAAATGCCATCACAATAAACCTACCCAGCGAGAACGAACACCCCTTACTCGGCCCCACCTACTCCGGATCCTAAGTGGACTCCTGACAACTAATTATAATGAGGTGGTCCTCCATGCCGCCTTCACCCTACCCTTCGCAGGGTTTCTTAGAGTCGGGGAGTTCACCTACCGCCCAGTCGACTTGGAATTAGGAAGTGGATTCGCAAAATGGCTTGTTACAAAAAGCAGTATCAGATTCCCAGAAGGGGAAGCTTCGTTGGAACTAAACCTACCAGCATCGAAAACCAACCCATTCCGCCATGGAATACAGCTTCTGATGGCAGAGAGCCACGACGCCGGATGTCCGGTAACGGCAATGAAGGGGCTCAGCCAGATCGATACTCACCGACCCCCCTCTGCCCCGCTTTTTTGCATCGGGCGTACTGAACAGCTACCTTTTACAAGGGACTACGTAGTACGACAACTACAGCAGCTTGCTATTGCACGAGGCCTCGGCCACGGGTCCTGGAATGGACACAGCTTTAGGCGAGGAGCAGCAACATGGGCTGCTGAGAGGGGTATTGCAGCAGCGGAAATGCAGATGCTAGGTCGCTGGAAG
>QLOI01007179.1:0-11002 GCA_003313605.1 Tuber umbilicatum
GACTCCCGTGATGAGACACTTAAGTCATTGGCATACACAGGCGCTACCTGTAGCCACTGACGATAAACACCACAATCAAGACAAGACTACTATGATCTAGAGCTCGCTAACAACCTCCAGATGTCTTACAGTCTTTCGGAGACATACGGGAGTCGAAGGTCTACCATTTAACCGGAGGCCTCCAGGACTTCTGGTATACCTCACATACCTACCACCGTAGGCTTTTAAGGATCAGTGGTGTATGTACTCGAGAATCACTTCTCGTGTAACCATTCGATTGCCCCATGCCCCCTCATATATCCTGCGAACAGCTTCCTGTCGGATGGACGGCGACGACGTATACGGTATTACGCCACCGTCTTCAATCATAGGCTTTTATTAGTAAACCTGCATCTTCCCTACAGTTGGCCCATGACGCGTTGTCTGTACATCGGGGCCAGAGGGGGGTGTTGAGCTCAGATTTCTCAATGTTTGCCGAAGGCAAGATTTTCTCCGGTTCGTAGCCCAACCACGGATTACCCGATTGAGCCCAGATTCGAACCTCCTTTATAATCTTGCGTAACAAACAATCCTATGACTTTTCCTGAAACTTCGCGTAATCTTTTACGCTCAAGGTAGGGTAACTCCTATACAAAAGTAGGGTAACCTGTTTACCAAGGTAGGGTAACTATACTCCCTAAGGTAGGGTAACTCGCCGGAACTCTCGGAGACCTTGCGAACTCGCAGCGTAGACTTCCCTACCTACCTGGTATACTTTTCCTCGTTCGCAATATAAGCATTACCATTTGCTTAGTCCACATGGTAACCCTTTGATAGAGTTTCCTGACTAGCCTAACCGTAACCCTCCCAGGCTCCGGCATGGGATAAGACTAAGTCTACGGTAAGATTCAGCAGGGTCGTTACACTGTGTTATCGCATTCTACCGTAGTGGAACCTATCCAGGCATCTGTTTTTTCGTTGTCCTCGCACTGGGTTTGATTAACCGTGGTGTTGGAATTCGGCTTTCCTTTCTCTTTCTTCTTTTTGTTGTAGTAATCTTTTGCCAGATGGCCCGTTTTTCCACATTCATAACATCCTCGGGATTCCGGTTCTCGCTTAAGTTCCTTCTTGAGTTTGTCATCGTTCTGCGGTTGTCTTTCTTTGACCTGGTGCTTTTTTCGTCCATTTTTGGTATCCTTCTTAAATGCTGCTGATTTTTCATGGTATCCTCCTGTGCCTCTTAGTACAGAATCATATCCTTCTGCTCTTTCAAGGATTTCTTCCATGTCGTCTTCCTCTGCCGTCTGGGGTTCAACCAGTTTGCGCAATGACTCGTGCATGCTATTGAAGGTAAATTCTGAGATGTAGTTCTTTGGCAATCATCCTCAATAGGTAGCCAGGTCTGTGGCTACTTCTGTTATGCGTGGTATTTTTCCTTCCTCTACCTGTGATATAGATTGAAAGATTTCGTATAATATATTGTTGTTTTGTGATGACTTGAACCGTATTTCCAGGGCATCAATTAGTTCCCTGCCCGTCAGATCCTTGTTCTCGTCGGCTGCCTGGAAGTAGACATCCTGAGCTCTCCCAGCCGCAAAGAACCCGACATAGTGTTTATTCCTTGGAGCTCTTAGTTACACCTGGTGAATCCGCAGGTACCTAGTTACCGTTCTTGCCCATCTATTGAATATCCCCGGTTCCAGGTCTCTTCCTTCGCCTGTGAACGCTTTAGATTGTGGTATCTTTATGCTGAGCTTTGGCATAGCCGGTGGGTTGGGTGGCGCTGCCTCTGAGCCTTCCGGTGGGTCTGGAGTATTTTCCGGTGGCGGTTCACTGGCTCCCTGTCCTCGACCTGCCATGCTTCCTTCGCTGGACTCACTGGTTTTACTGGAATCAGTTGAGTGCGTGGGGCTTGGTGGTGGGAGTATGGGCTTTTGTGATGTAGATGGAAACCCGCCGGGGGTTGCCTATGTACGCGAACTTTGCCCTTCCGTTTCTAGGGCTAGCTGTTGTGCTAACTTGTCACTTTCTGTAACTGTTATGCCTTTCCTGGGTTTCTTTGATCCCTTAGGCTGTGTGAGGCCATCTCTAGGTAGCTGTTTTCCAGACCTCGTGGTCAGGAACTCCTCAATTTTGGAGGTTTCTCAACTTGGCCGGTACCAGATTGTCAACTATCAATACTCGTTATTGAAGTTAAAAAAATTTAACATGTCTGGGCCGGGGCTCAGTCAGTTGATCGCTAGGATTCTCGGTAGGCGGCCAAGGTACAAAAGGGTTGTAACGACCCTGCTGGGTCTTACAGTAGACTTAGTCTTATCCCAGGCCAGAGCCCGGAAGGGTTATGGTTAGGCTAGTCAGGTAACTCTATCAAAGGGTTACCATGTGGACTCAGCAAATGGTAATGTTTAGACTGCGAACAAGAAAAGGTATACCGGGTAGGTAGGGAAGTCTACGCTGGGAGTTCGGAAGGTCTCCGAGAGTGCCGGCGAGTTACCCTACCCAAGGCAGGTAGTTACGCTACCTTAGGGAGTATAGTTACCCTACCTTGGTGAACAGGTTACCCTGCTTTTCGATAGGAGTTACCCTAACTTGAGTGTAAATGGTTACGCGAAGTTTCAGAAAAAATAATAGGATTGTTTGTTACGCAAGATTATATAGGAGGTTGGAATCTGGGCTGAATCGGGTAATCTGTTTTTGGGCTACGAACCGGAGAAAATCTGCCCTTAGGCGAACAGTGAGAAATCTGAGTCCAAAATCCCCCTCTGGCCTCTTTGTACAGACAATGCGTTATGGGCCAATTGTAGGGAAGTTGCTGGTTTACTAGTAAAAGCCTATGATTAAAGACGGCGGCGTAATACCGTATACGTTGTCGACGTCCTTCCGACCGGATGCTGTTCGCAGGATATATGAGGGGGCATGGGGTGATCGAATGGTTTCACGAGAAGTGATTCTCGAGTGCATACACCACTGATCCTTATAAGCCTATGGTGGTAGATATGTAAGGCATACCGGAAGCCGGGAGGCCTCCGGTTAAGTGGTAGACCTTCAACTCCCGTACGTCTCCGAAAGACTGTAAGATATCTGGAGGTTGTTAGCGAGCTCTAGATCGTAGTACTCTTGTCTTAATTGAGGTGTTTATCGTCAGTGGCTACAGGTAGCGCCTGTATACGCCAATGGCTTAAGTGTCTCATCACGGGAGTCCGTAGACCAAGCTATCGTGTCGAAGACAGTAGAAGATGATAAACTTGTCAAACATAATGTTTGTCTGGGAGACTTGCATAGACGAATACGAATGGGACAGTGAGTTCGATATTAGACTAGCTTATCAGTAACCTATTAGTTTGCCACTAACAGGACAGCGATATGAAGAGTTTTCTCCTGCAGTTGATTACATGTATCAGGATACTGCATGAACACTTCACGTCGGATAATGAACTAGCAGAGAGGGAAAACATTCCGTGGAATCTTAGCCCGAGGCCCAGAGGAGATGGGCATGCTCGCGATGGTGGTGAGCTTAGGAGTGATGGAGAGGAGCTGGCAATATCATTCTACTTAAGTATATCCGAGATCTCTTCTCCTAAGACGATAAACTATCCTCTCGAGAACTTATTGAGCAAAGCTGCGGCTTAACGATATTATGTTTCACCATTAAGGTTTCTCTCTACATATTTGTTCTTCACTTTGCGTACGAAGAAAGCTTCGGTACGGCCGCATCGTTGGGATTCATCTTCGCACAGGGAGCCCCCGTTACAAGGGTAGCTATAAGAATCTCCTACCTGAGGCTTCGAGGTGATTATAAACTAGCTAGAGTCTTTAAGATCGTAATCGAGAAGTAACTGTTCAATCGTGTATATTCTGAATACTATCTGTCGAAGTCTGCCCTTCTAAAGCCCGACTTGCTCGGTGTTTAAATACATGTTTTCTTACTCGTTGAGCATTAACTAAACTAAGTATCAAGCGATACTTGAATCAATAAAGAAAACAAAGTATGTATCAAATGATACTTAAAACAAAACATAAAACATACTAAGTATCAAACAATACTTAAAACAAAACACAAAACATAATCCAGTAACCATACCGGTTATACTATACATAAACGTAGAGTACCATCTGGTTTTGGTACAAAGAGAATAGGCGCAGCGGCAGGAGAACTTGACCTCCTTATCTTTCCCGTGTGCAGCATCTCATCGTGATACTCACGGAGGACCTTAAGCTCCTTTTCAGATAAAGAATAAATTGGACCGAAAGGTGTAGTTGTATTTGGAAGTAGCTCAATCTTGTGATCATACTTCGAATGCTCAGGTAAGGATTCAATCCGTTGTTGGCTGAAGGTAGGACCAAAGTCCTTGTATTCAGGTAGGAGCTTTAATGTAATATCTCCACCATCTTCATCCATGAACTGTGCCATTCCTAGAAGGTAAATTGAGTTTCCATCCTGGGCTATAATCTCCTTTTCGGTTATAAATTGGAGACATCTCCTAGGACCTAAACAACGTGCCTTCCAATATTCTGATCTCTATGTCAGAATACCTGGTTTCCAGTCTATATCTGGATGATGCTCTTTTAACCATGACCTGGGTAAGTATCAATCAAACTTTGAGTTACTCATGTTGGCGACTTCAAATTGCATCTTATTCATATGGTCTCCGATACGCATTTTCACCTCCTTGGTGTAGTGGACACCCAATCCGGGTATGTGATTACCACTCGCATCTGAGATTGGACAAGATACCGTTCACCACACAGATGGCATCTGGGATTCCTTAACCCAGTGAGTACTAAGGACTGGACCTGTAGCACCGCTATCTAGTAAGAGTATAGCCTCTACAGTACTGTTCCTTACTCCAAGTTTCCATTGAAGTCGTACATTAACACGGATAGACTTAGTATATTTTGGAGGATCTTGTACCCACAATCACTTTGTAGGTCTTAACTCATGAACCATTTTGATGGTAGTATCCATTGCCGTTCGACACAAGGGCGGCCACGGCGGGTCTTGAAAATTCAATAATATAAATGGCTTGAAATGTTTACTACCACGCCTGCATGATTTCGGGTATTAAACCCTCCTCAGATAAACTGGAAATCAACTTTTATTGCTTAATCAAGTCCTCCTTGACGTAGTAAACTTTAAGAACAAAGACAATACATAACCATGGAAACTCTCCTAGCAACACGAACCCATAAGGAAAACCAATAACCTTTATTCGAAAGGGAAAACCCATCACAAAAGAAATTAAGAAATACGACCCAGAACATCTAACATAACCAAGATTCCTCCCGGATTCACGCCTTGTTCATGGTAATCCAATGAACAGACTCTTCCTGTATTTAGAGGCTCATTGGTTTCTTGTAATTTCGTTTACCCTTGACGACAGACTTATATTAGTCCGATTCCTCCGTATCAACCTCCATGATCGGTGGGGAGGCTTGACATACTTCGAGGAGTTTCTTATCGACAGCTGAAGAAGGAGCAGCTTCAATGCATTTAACCTTGCTAGTCTGAGCCTCCTGAAGACCTGCCTCGTTAGCTAACCAGTTATTTTTCCTTATGCTCAATGAATAACAGGGGAAGACGAGGTGCATTTCCGCCAGAAGTGGGCAGGCTGCCCGCATTGAGAGCACTGCCCCGACTTGCGCCGTTTTTCAGTTAGGTTATCTGGAATGCCCTTACGAGCGATGGCATACGCGGAATCTCCAATCTTAAAGGTCTGATTTGTTGAAGAGGGTTGGGATTTTGACCAGCCCGAACCCTTCTCCTTATTCCACTGCTTCTTCGAGGAAGAGCCCTTATCGCTATCCTTGTCATTGCTTCAACCACCATGGTCCTTGGCAACTGTTTTACCAATGTTAGCGTTGTCTTAAAGGGTATGGCCGACTTTGCGAAGTAGATCGATATATGCACCGGCTGCGGTAGCATGTGTTAGTTTTAACGCCCATGCGTTACGCAAGTCAGACGTGATCCCTATCCGAACCTTATCCATTATTTGCATTGAATCGGTGTATTCGCGGCTGGGCGCGAGGTCAATCACATTATGAGCTACTTGTCAACCCTCCTAGGCTTCATAAACAACCACATCCATTCAACATGGTTGCGATCATGATCTTCATGCCCACCAAAACTGGTTTCAAACCAAGTGCGAACTCCTGGCCAGGTTTGCAGTTCATTGTCAGGGTTGAAGATAATACCCATCCCCATCGCTTCATCCTCACTGATGTAACGATGGATACCCAAATACAAGTTTTTGGCCACATTCTTCAAGAGTAGAACGACCAAAGCCTCTCTTATCCATATCGTCCAAACCCGACTTCTTGAAATAAGTGAATTGGACTTTGACGTCGCTGAGAAACCGTTTGGTGTGGGTAGTTTCTCCTTTAAAAGCCGTTATGATACTTAACTTTTCCGGTTGCTTGGGTTTCGCCGAAGCAGAGGGCCCACTGGTTTTACGAGAGGATTGCCCACTTATTCTTCAAAGGAAGGCAGCTAACCTAGCCAACCGGCGGTCTTATCTCGTATTCTTGGCTTCATTCCAGTTGGGCTTTCGCCGTCCTAAGAATCGGGTAAGATCAGGTAGCGAGTCGGCATCATTGTCGGAGCTATCAGAGGAGCTGGAATCACCTGGATTCCCCCCTGCACCAACGTTTCCACCTGGTGGGGGAGCATTCCCACCACCGTTGCCACCAGTATATCTATTGTGGGTCGCCCCCGGGCGATTGTATTCATCAAAAGATTCCTCATCACCCCCCTGATCTCCAGCTTGGGTGTTACCCCCTGGAGGTTGTTCAGGGTTCTCTGGTGGAGGAGGAGGTATCGGGGTACTATGCGTATCATTCGCCGTTCCCATACCCAAACCCAACGGATAATCCACAAAGGCCTTGCAAGAATCAGGATCTCTCGCTGGTCCCACATGTCCTCTTCGCCTACAAAACCGTCACTTGGGTTGTCTTGGTTGAGGAGGTGGGGCCGGGGGCAGAGGTGCGGTAGTCTTTGCAGAATAATCTGGGCGTACTACAGGTTCTACACGATGCCTGGTACAAGGATAGGGATGCAGATATCGAACATGACCCTCTTGTAAGAGGTGGTCTATGGGACATTGGCGTTCACATGGACCGGTCCTTGGTGTTACACGCCGAAAACCGGCAAAGCCACCGGAGGTGTGTGGTTGCTCCTAGTGAACGTAGGATATACCTGTAACAAACGTGGTGGAGGGAACAGAGCCAAGCCCGTTGAGCCGAATAGGCCCACTTCGATTGGCATGACTGGCGCCGTAGGAGTCAGTGGTGGAGGTACCTATCTGAGCTTCAGTGTGATCCGTCATGCTGCATCATCACTTCCGGGAACTGGAGGGGGATTAACTTGGACAGTAGGATTCGTCTTAGGAGCACGAGGCTAGGGTGCATTACAACCAGTTACCGGCGAAGTGTTTCTCTGTTTCCCGACTCCACAGGGCTTTGAACCCATAGCCAGACAGGGAGTTTCGATGCAGCTTTTCCTTGTCATGGTTAACAACCAAGCTACCACCACTTGCTCAACAAAGGGGTCAAGTGAGGGCTCCGCCCTGAGTGCCCTTTGTCTATGGCCTGAAGCCAAAACTACTGCTGCCTCCATTAACATCCCTTGAAATTCCGGGTCATACAGAACCTGCGTCAAAAGCTCCGTGAAGTCTAACCTGGGTTCCTCCGGCATCAGAGGTGCGACTATTATGATGATATCGTTTTGCGCATCTATCTGGAGACCTTCCTTGACTGCCCACTCTAAGGCATGGACCCTATTGTTAATAGCTGGCTGGTTGACAACCAGTTGCTTGAAGCACCTGTGTTGTCCTCGCATCCGGTGGAACGCGCCATCAACAATTTCTTGCGGAAAGATTCGGGTAGATTCACTCTTTCCAATATCGCATATCAGTTTCCGCCGCCTTGATCTGCTGGCCTACTTCATCAAGAATGCAAGGCTCAATGAAGTGTGGGGTAAACTCTGCAAACGAGAACTCCTAAGAGCAATCAGCAGTAGAACCAGCCATAAGAGAGGTCAGGGTGAAGGAATGAAATAAACGATTGGGGTCGGCAACGAAAACGTCACCACATTCTTCGGGAATGTCAATCAGGGCCGCCTCGATATGTGTGGGCCTAGCATGCCATTCAAGACCACGTAGGTCCGCGAAAACCAGCGATCGTAAACTGAGGTCATGGGCCTGCTGCGTAGCGGGGTCAACACTATCAAGGTTGACAGACATCTTCGTTTCCACACGACGCTGCTTGTACCGGACAAGCAACTCGTACTAGGAGGATGTTCACAACAAGGTTCAATCAATTAATCAGGACAGAATAGGTTAAGCGAAAACTTAGCTTAACGATATACTGTAACAGGGGCTCCCTGTGGGAAGATTGATCCCAAGGTTGCGGCCGTATGGAAGCTTTCTTCTTACACAAGGTCCGAAACAAATATGTATGAGGAACAACCTTAATGGTGAAAATTAATATCGTTAAGCCGCAGCTTTACTCAATAAGCTCTTAAGAGGATAGTTAATCGTCTTTGGAGAAGTGGTCTCGCATATACTTAAGCAGAA
Organism: Tuber umbilicatum; assembly: GCA_003313605.1. Classification (NCBI taxonomy): domain Eukaryota; kingdom Fungi; phylum Ascomycota; class Pezizomycetes; order Pezizales; family Tuberaceae; genus Tuber; species Tuber umbilicatum. The sequence goes on from QLOI01007179.1 coordinate 8,550, forward strand.
TTATATTGCCAGCTCCTCTCCATCACTCCTGAGCTCACCACCATTGCGACCATGGCTATCTCCTCTGGGCCTTGAGCTAACAGTCTACCAAATGTCAGCCGGCTCTGCTAGTTCATTATCCGACATGAGTTGTTCATGCAGTATCCTGATTCATGCAATCAACTACGGGAGAAAGCTGTTCATATCACTGTCGTGTTAGTGGCGAACTAACAGGTTACTAATCAACTAGCAAACTATCGAACTCACTGTCCGAATCGTATTCGTCTATGCAAGTCTCGGAGGCAACCATTCAAGTGTGTCATTGCGTTTTACAAGTGTATCGTCTTCTACTGTCTTCGACACGATAGCTTGATCTACGGACTCCCGTAATATGACAATTAGGCCATTAGCTTATAGGGGCGCTACCGGTAGCCTCTGGCGATAAGCACCTCAGTCAAGATAAGACTACTACGATCGAGAGCTCCCTAACGACCTCCAGACATCTTGCAGTCTTTCGGAAACATACAGGAGTCGAAGGTCTACCACTTAACCGGAGGCCTCCTGGGCTTCCGGTATACCTTGCATACCTACTACCGTATGCTTATAAGGATCAGCGGTGTATGCACTCAAGAATGACTTCTCGTGTAACCATTCGATCGCTGCATGCCCCCTCATATATCCTGTGAACAGCTTCCGGTGTAACGACCCTGCTGGATCATACAGTAGACTTAGTCTTATCCCATGCCGGAGCCTGGGAGGGTTTCGGTGAGGCTAGTCCGGAAACTCTATCAAAGGGTTACCATGTGGACAAAGCAAATGGTAATGCTGAGACTGTGAACGAGGAAAAGTATACCGGGTAGGTAGGGAAGTCTACGCTGCGAGTTCGCAAGGTCTCCGAGAGTTCCGGCGAGTTACCCTACCTCAGGGAGTATAGTTATCCTACCTTGGTATACAGGTTACCCTACTTTTGTATAGGAGTTACCCTACCTTGGGCGTAAAAGGTTACGCGAAGTTACGGGAAAAGTCATAGGATTGTTTGTTACGCAAGATGATATAGGAGGTTCAAATCTGGGCTCAATTGGGTAATCCGTTGTTGGGCTACGAACCGGAGAAAATCTTGCCTTCGGCAAACATTGAGAAATCTGAGCCCAACACCCCCCTCTGGCCCCGATGTACAGACAACGTGTCATGGGCCAACTGTAGGGAAGTTGCTGGTTTACTAGTAAAAGCCTATGATTGAAGACTGCGGCGTAAAACCGTATACGTTGTCGCCGTCCTTCCCACCGGAAGCTGTTCGCAGGATATATGAGGGGGCATGGGGCAATTGAATGGTTACACGAGAAGTGATTCTCGAGTGCATACACCACTGATCCTTATAAGCCTACGGTAGTAGGTATGTAAGGTATACCAGAAGTCCTGGAGGCCTCCGGTTAAGTGGTAGACCTTCGACTTCATTATGTCTCCGAAAGACTGTAAGATATCTGGAGGTTGTTAGCGAGCTCTAGATCGTAGTAGTCTTGTCTTGATTGAGGTGTTTATCGTCAGTGGCTACAGGTAGCGCCAGTGTATGCCAAGGGGTTAAGTGTCTCATCACGGGAGTCCGTAGACCAAGCTATCTTGTCGAAGACAGCGTAACGACCATGCTGGATCTTACAGTAGACTTAGTCTTATCCCATGCCGGAGCCCGGAAGGGTTACTGTTAGGCTAGTCAGGAAACTCTGTCAAAGGGTTACCATGTGGACTAAGCAAATGGTAGTGCTTAGACTGCAAACGAGATAAGGTATACTGGGTAGGTAGGGAAGTCTACGCTGCGAGTTCGGAAGGTCTCCGAGAGTTCCGGCGAGTTACCCTACCCAAGGCAGGTAGTTACCCTACCTTAGGGAGTATAGTTACCCTACCTTGGTAAACAGGTTACCCTACTTTTGTATAGGAGTTACCCTACCTTGAGCGTAAAAGGTTACGCGAAGTTTCGGGAAAAGTCATAGGATTGTTGGTTAAGCAAAATTATATATGAGGTTCGAATCTGGGCTCAATCGGGTAATCCGCTGTTGGGCTACGAACCGGAGAAAATCTTGCCTTGGGCGAACATTGAGAAATCTGAGTCCAACACCCCCCTCTGGCCCCGATGTACAGACAGCCCCACATGGGCCAACTATAGGGAAGTTGCTGATTTACTAGTAAAAACCTATGATTGAAGAGGGCGGCGTAATACCGTATACGTTGTCGCCGTCCTTCCGACCGGAAGCTGTTTCCAGGATATATGAGGGGGCATGGGGCGATCGAATGGTTACACGAGAAGCGATTCTCGAGTGCATACACCACTGATCCTTATAAGCCTATGGTGGTAGGTATGTAAGGTATACCGGAAGCTCTGGAGGCCTCCGGTTAAGTGGTAGACCTTCGACTCCCTTATGTCTCCGAAAGACTGTAAGATATCTGGAGGTTGTTAGCGAGCTCTAGATCGTAGTAGTCTT
>QLOI01007185.1:0-10687 GCA_003313605.1 Tuber umbilicatum
ACAAAAACCTCAGGGCGCAAGGAGCATGACTGGAGAAACACAGGGGCATTATTGACAGAAGCAAGTTTAAAAGGATGGGAGGTGTTGGAGCAGAGGTAGCCCTGACGATGTGGGCGCAAGTTCAAAATATCTGGGGGTAGATGGCGGAAGAGAGTTTAAAGGACACTAGGTGTCTGGGCAGAGGTAGCACGGATCTCATAGGTGCGTGTCGACCCTTAGGATCAATGGCACCCTGGAAATGTGATCGGATGTCGCCCAGATGTAGCGGAAAAATGTTGGACGTCATCGAGGCGCCAAAGACGAGCACCCTGTGAGGTTTTGGCGCGGGGGAGGTGCAGCAGGCCCTGTCAGGGCGCTCAGAACTCATAGCGTTCTTGTCAGGGAGGAGTTCGCATGAGGCGTACCGAAAGACGAAAATCAGGGGCAATTACCATTCTAAGCGTAAAGGTAAATTTTCTCTGATGTTTATCAATATCCCGCAGTGCCTCATGGTCCTCTGCAGTAATGGCATAATGGTTGGTTATTTTCTGACTTGAGCATTGCTAAAGGATAGGTCCTTCTAACTTGTTATGGCCTAATTCGGCTCTCTTGGCACATTGAGACCAACTCGTAAACTGTGCAAGATTTTCCCCTTCGTTAGACTGATTGCATATAGTATTCTCGGCATAACTGCTTCCCAATGTTGGTGGTTTTGTCAATAATAATCTTCATATTAAAGTAATGATATCTTCACATTCTGGTAGGGATTTGCCTCAAACAATTGCCATGGCAGGGGGTTTTTCTTTTTTAAACTAACCAGTCCGTTGCTTACTGCACCTATCCCTAGTTGCATTGGTTCGAATTCCAACTTTTGATCTGGTGTTAATACTCACCTGAAACGCAGCCATCGTTTTGCCATTTCCTTCTTCCCTCATCAGGATCACCCTTGCTTTCTGTTAGGCATATGCAATTCCAACACTCCTCTCTGGCCCCAACATAGGGCCCTGACGACGCCTGCAGTACGGTGTAACATATCTAGTTACCAGCAAAAATCGCATAATTGGCAGCATCCCCATAACACCTTATACGTCGTCGCCGTCCGTCCGGCCGGAAGCTGTTCGCAGGATATATGAGAAGGGTAGTGTGCATTGTTCATGCAACTGGAATCCAGTATATGATACAAATGATATCTGTGTGAGCGGGAAAGTTTGCCAAATCAGAAAACAATAATGCTTCACGTTAACTGACCACAATTTAGTCATAGGTGTGCAAAAACGGACGTGAGTTAAGGAGACGTAGCTGCAAGACCTTTCTCGCTAGGCAAATAAAACAAGCGATGGAGCACTAAGCCTACCAACTCTACATAAAGATAATGCAGTCCTACCTCTGTGTTGTCACCGTTGCCTGATATTGAGACAGATCACCTTAATAACAGAAGAACAACTGGTATGTTCGCAGTTCGGCGGCATACTCAGACTAAGTTCATAGCGGCAAAGCATCATTTACTTCTGACTGGCAGAGTCTCGCACACCCTCACGTAAACGGAGTAAAATTAGTCCGAATAACCAGATGTGAGAAATGATTCAGGGTCTACAATTGTTCGTACTTAAGATTGATAAGCCGAAAGGCTAGTAGTTGTTACGGAGGAACTTAGTTAGTATAAGTATTAGATGTACTGGCCACAGAAACTCAAGGGGTATATAATATAAGAGTTCCTCCCCAGCTATTAGACAGACCGCAATGGAGAAGAGATCTTATCAATTTAACAACTTATTACATACAATTCGTACTCTTAGTACTTTTAGAGAAAAGAGTATTAGTGATAAAATTATGACGCCATCCTGACACGAATCCATTATCGAACACTTAGAACGCTTAACCTTACTCTACTGTGCTCCGAGTGGTTACCCGTAACACTTTCATTATCGTTGAAGCTACATGATGAGCTGTCGTCATCCTCATCATCATAATTGGGTCGTCCAGCGGTATTCCTTGGTCCTTCTGCTTGTTCTTTCCCACCACCACTACATCCTACTCCCATTTCGTGGGTTTTAGTGGCTTATCCTATCCTTTGTCTATTATCTTGAGAGACTGCGCTATTTTCGCGTGAAAACCCTTCTGGTGGATCTTTTCCTCCTCTATTGACTCCTGCTAGTTGTCAGTTAACCTTGTGTAATAAGGCTTTCAGTAACTCTTGCAATTCTGACATCACTGCATCTTGGTGGGCTTCAAATTCTCTGTTTCTCCCCTGGTTTCTTGCCATGCCCTTCCCTGCATCCTCGGTCACCTCCTCCTTTGCTGCTAGTTCTCTTACCAATTCATCACAAGGTGCTGGTTACATTATAACTTCTTGTTCTTGTTAAAGGTCCCTTGCGAGGAATTGTACGTCAGTCGTTCCTATTATGGTATATAATTATTGACTAACATCTAGATGTTGCTCCTGTTGACAAATTTTCACTACTTCTATTTGTAACGGTGGCTCCCTGTGTGAAGATGGATTGCAAGCATGGGGCCGTACCGAAGCTTTCTTCGTAGGCAAAGTGAAGAACAAATATGTAGAGAGAAAACTTTGACGGTGAAACTTAATATCGTTAAGCCTTAGCTTTACTCAATAAGTTCACGAGAGGATAGTTGATCGTCTTAGGAGAAGAGGTCTCGCATATTCTTAAGTAGAATTATATTGCCAGCTCCTCTCCGTCACTCCTGAGCTCACCACCATCGCGAGCATGCACATCTCCTCTGGGCCTCGGCCTAACATTCTACCGAAGGTCAGCTGGCTCTGCTATTCCTTTATTCGTCGTGAAATGTTCGTGCCGTATCCTGACACATACAATCTACTGCAGGAGAAAACTCTTTATATCGCGGTCCTGTTAGTGGCGAACTAACAAGTTACCGATAAGCTAGTCTAATATCGAACCTACTGCCTCATTCGTATTCGTCTATGCATGTCTTGTAGACAACCATTACGTTTGACAAGTCTTTTTTTTTATTCTTTTTTTTTTCCATCATATGTTTATTGATTCTGGCTCAAAAAGGTACATGCAGCTCGCGCTATGGCATACAAAAGCCCTTAATTCCAACGCAATTACAAAAAGAACAACAAAACTCATAACTCTCCACCCCTCCATCAACTAAGCGGAAACATATCCGCAAGCATCGCACATGATGACTAACAAAACCAGTAGTGAAAATCCCTGTCACATCAGCAGGGGCAGCCAGGTGGGTCACAAATGGACAGAACGTCAGAAAAGTAAATCCCACCCAAGGAAGGACTCAAACTCCCAACTAGAAACAAAAGAACATCCCGGGGCATTAAACCTGCCCTGATGTCAGGCCTAGAATAGCACAGTGAGATGCCAGCTGAATAGAAAAGAAATAAATAAAACCAACAAGAAGGTCAGTTGAGTCAAGTGCCAACCATGCTGACCTCCTCCTCCACCTCCTCAGGGTCCAAACCAGGGCGCAGGGGGCGGGAAAGGCAGATGGAAGAGTGGGCGTCATTGGGTCCTCCACAATTGACACACCTGACAGTAAGATGACTACAAGGGCGACCGCGAACACGACAGGTGGCTGTGGGGCGGGAATGATCCCCAGTGGAATGTCTGATGGTGCACCAGCGGCAGGTTGCTGGGTTGGAGAACTTGGTACTAGGGTGGCCAAACCGATGGCAGCTTAAGCACTGGGTGAAGCAGTTAAAACGAAGGCGACGTTCAGAACTGTAGGTGCAGGAGAAGGCAAAGAGTCTCTTGTTGACAAAGTTGTTTGCCTTAAAGCGGGTGATTGAGATGACTATGGTCGAGGCCACTTTGCCGGCGCGGGAGTCATCAGGGGTGAGCCATCTGTGTTGTTGTATGAGGGCTAGCCCAGTATTAAATGTGGTAAGCTCAGCGGCGATGGTGGCCAGGGGGTAATGTGTAGGTATGCCATGGACCAAGAGGTGCGTGGCTGGCGTGTCCAAGTGGACGGTGGTGGTTCCAGGGATCATGTGAAGGAAGGAAGAGATCCTGCTGTTGAGTGCGGAAGCCTTCACGTTATCTATGGTAGTGAGAGTGACATTGCCGCCTTCAAGCGAAACTGCCAGGACGTAGGTGGCTGAGAGAGCTGTGTTGATGCTGTCTCTGAGCTCGATGGCAGTAGAGGTTAGGGGGGAGCCATCACGTTTGATGACAAGGCGTCTCTCTCTCATAGCAATGGACTTTGTGGGCTTTGGAGCCTTCGAATGGTCTAGGGGTTCCGCCTCTGTTGCAGTAGGCTTGGGAGTGTGGGAAGGTTTTCTCTTCCTGCCTTTCCTCGTGACAGTGGCCCAAGTGGGTGGACCAGAGGAGGGAACAGGTGCAGCTGGTGCAGGAGGAGGTGGGGCGACGGGTGGCTCAGGGGGAGTCCCTAAGGCCTAGGGAGGTTGGGGTAGCGAGTGAGCCGTGGTGGGGGCAATAAGGGCGGTTGGGGTCCATGATGTGGAGGTCCTCGATTTCCTCACGAAGAGACATGAGCTCCCGAATGACCCAGTCCAGGGCCCTCCTGTATGCGGTATTGGTTTGACGAAATACTTGAACAAGGATGGCTACTTCAGGTGGGGTTTCGAATTCTGGTATCTGTAGTTCCAGGGCATACTTCACAAAGAGACTCTGGAAGTAGGTGGGATCCATGTGATCGATCTCCTCACCATCCCTTGTGAGTACTGGGAGTTGGGGCTGGGTGTTGCTGCATGGTCGTTTTTGAGGGGGGGGTTCTCTAGGAAAGAACGATGGGAAGGTGGGGGGGAGGGAAGTTTCAACACCACCAAGAGGCATGAATCTAGACCCATAGGAGGGATGATTTGGGTTGCCCCTTTGGCCCTTCCCTTTTACCTTGCGGGAGGGACTGGGCGAAGAGGACATGATTGTAGAGTAAAGGCTTTCCCTTTGATGAGTAAGCGACGAAGCTGTGAGAAAGGGTTTTCAGCCAATAAGAGAAAGCCTTGGCAAAACACTTGGTGTGGTTTTTGCAATAGCTGTGGTTGTAACAGAGACGAAGCATGTTACGTGTGACAAGTCTATCGCCTTCTACTGTCTTCGACTCGATAGCTTGGTCTACAGACTCCCTGCTGAGACACTTAAACCATTGGCTTATCCGGGCGCTACCCGTAGCCACGGGCGATAAACACCTCAATCAAGATAAGACTACTGGGATCTAGAGCTCGCTAACAACCTCCAGACAGCTTACAGTCTTTCGGAGACATACGGGAGTCGAATGTCTACCACTTAACCGGAGGCTTCCCGCGCTTTCGGTATACCTTACATACCTACCACCGTAGGCTTATAAGGATCAGTGGTGTATGCACTCGAGAATCACTTCTCTTGTAACCATTCGATCGTCCATGCCCCCTCAGATATCCTGCGACCAGCTTCCGGTCGGAACGACGGCGACAATGTATACGGTATTACACCGCTGTCTCCAGTCATAGGCTTTTACCAGTAAACCAGCAACTTCCCTACAGTTGGCCCATGACGCATTGTCTGTACATCTGTGCCAGAGGGGGGTGTTGGACTCAGATTTCTCAATGGTCGCCAAGGGTAAGATTCTCTTCGGTTTGTAGCCCAACAACGGATTACCCGATTGAGCCCGCATTCGAACCTCCTATAAACTCTTGCGTAATAAACAATCCTAGGACATTTCCCGAAAGTTTGCGTAACCTTTTACGCTCTAGGTACGGTAACTCCTATATAAAAGTAGGATAACCCCTTTGCCAAGGTCGGGTAACTATACTCCCTAAGGTAGGGTAACTACCTGCCTTAGGTAGGGTAACTCGCCGGAACTCTTGGAGACCTTCCAAACTCGCAGCGTAGACTTCCCTACCTACCCGGTAGACCTTTTCTCGTTCACAGTCTAAGCATTACCAATTGCTTAGTCCACATGGTAACCCTTTGATAGAGTTACCTGACCAGCCTAACCGTAACACTTCCGGGCTCCGGCATGGGATAAGACTCAGTCTACTGTAAGATCCAGCAGGCTCGTTACACTATTATTCGCCTGATTCCTACACCTTCCGATGCAATATTAAGTGCCAAGGTAACGATAGCAAGATCTTTCTGGAGATTCGCTGGTTCTTCGTCACCAAGTTCTTCCCCTTTCTTTGCTCTTGTCCTAACCTCTTCTAGGTCTTCCACTAAGCATTGTTGAGTGTTAGACTGTGTGCAAAAGGTGATATGTTGGAGGTCTTGTGTCCCATTTGCTGCTCAGTCAATACGCCCTCTCAAGGAATCAAGCTTTGTGAGGAAATCTTGCACTGTCTGTTGGGCCCTGTGTCGCCTGTTCGAGGAGCTGATTTGAATATCTTTCAAGAAATGCTGTGGATTCTCTCGTTTCTCCTCCTGGCGTTGGTTGTAGAAACCCACTGATCTTGGATTGTGATTGTCTTTTATTAACTCTGCAAGAGGGCCGTACTATAGGTTTTCCACTTCTTCGGGAGACATAGCTTGTAGGCACAAATTTTTGTTCTGAAGTTGTACTTGAAACATGGTCAACTTCTTCGACTATAGCCACTTCTATGGGTTTGTCCTCACCTGTTAACCATAATGCCATATCAGCAGACAACTCGGTGTTTGGGTTAGAATTATTGATCTCAGGGTAAAGTAGAATTCAAGGGGTTATTCAAGCATTTTTAATAGTAGTATCATGTAGGACCTTAACTGTGGAAGGATTTAATCCATGGTTCTCAATACTTTTCATATCTGTTGTATATGATGGTGTACTTTCTCCACCACATCTTTCTTCCCAACCACAGGTGGCTCTCTTGGTCAACGGTGTTGGAATAACTTTGTTGTCCAAGTTTAGCACTATTCCACATAAGGGGTGTTTCCAGGGAACTATGTTCAGGGATTGTGTGGTTCTATGTCTCATACCTGGTCATTTGATTTTGGGTTTCTAGTACCGTGTGTGAATATTACTGGTTCCCCAGCGCAAGTGGGTATAATGGGTCCTTTTGTACAAGGTTCAAAATAATCATGCTTGTTCTCATTCTTGGCGTTGGTAAGTACCTAGGAAGTTGTTCTGGTAGTTCTTCTGTGGCGTGTTTGCTCTCAAAGATAGAAAACAAATAGCAGCCAAGGATAATAACAAGTATGGTCAACATCATTCAGCATAGTTTTGTAATGATTTGTGCCTCAGTGACAGAGAGAGTATCAATTTACTATTACAGGTTATCAACTCAAATCTCAGTTGAGTATGGTTAAGCGTTAAGGTATTCGATAAGGGAGTAATTTCGAGAAGATTTTGTAATTGTAATCGCAAATAGTCGGTTCTGTAAATCGACCAAGAGTATGGGGTATAGAAAACCCGTTATAGTGATAAGTTTCTTCTCCGTTGCTGCTTGCCGAATTGTGGGGGAGAAACTCTTATACATAAATTCCATATGAGTATCCACGGCCTGTACATCTAATACCTATACTAATTAAGTACCTCTACAACTACGATGTAACTTTGGTCTTTTTAATCTCAGTGCGAGCACTCATAGACCCTGAATACTTTCCCCACTTCTAGTTATTTGGCTATTATACTTTCATCTTAATGGGATTATGTAAGACTCTGTCCTTCAAAAGTCATTGATGCTTTTACTATTTGAAATTAGTCTGAAAGATGCCTCTGTAATATGAACATACTAGTCATTCCTCTGTTATTGAGATCATTAGTTTGAATATCCGACACAGGTAACAACACAGAGCAATGACTGGATTATCCTTACTGTTACGGGTAACCAACTCAGAGCTCAGTAGAGCAATGTTAAGAGTTTTAAGTGTTCGATAATGGGTAGTGTCCTGAAGGCGTCGTAATCTAATCACTAATAGTTGTTTTCGCTAAAACTACTAAGAGTGTGAAGTGTAGATAAGATCTGGTTATATTGATAAGATCGCTTCTCCGTTGCTGTCTTTCTAATGGGTATTGAGGAACTCTTATATTGATATCCTGCGTGAGTTTCCGCGGCCAGTACATCTAATACCTATACTACCTAAGTACCTCCGCAACAACTACTAGTCTTTTGTCTTATCAATCCTCGGTCTGAACAATGGTAGACACTGGATACTTACCCGCTTCTGGTCATTCGGCTTATTTTACGTCCTCATCCTGATGGTGAGTGAGACTACGCCAGTTGTGAGTAAAGGTTTCCTTGGCCATATGAACTTTGTCTGAAGATGCCGCCCAATTTGTGAACATACTAGTCCTTACTCTGTTACCATGGTGATCAGTCCCAATATCAGACAATGGTGACAACACTGAAGCATGACTGCATTATCTTTATGTGGAGTCGGTAGGCTTAGTGCTCTATCGGCTTTTTGATTTGCCTAGCAAGAGTGGGCTTGCATCTACGTCTCCTTAACTCCAGTTCGTTCTTGCAGACCTATGACCATTCGTCGCCGGCCATCATGAAGCATTTATTAATTTTTCTGTTTCGGTTGGTTCTCCTGCTCATGTGGATATTATTGTTCTCTTACACTGGATTTTAGCTGTATGAGCATTGCACACTACACCAGTCATATATTCTGCGAATAGCTTCCGGTCGGATGGACTGCGACGATGTATACGGTGTTATGAGGATACTGCCAATTCCGCAGTTATTTCTAGTAACTTGCAACTACACGCAGTGCTGCAGGCGACGTCCGGGCCCTACACCGGCGCCAGAGTGGGTTGTTGGCACTGCATATGCCTAACACGAGCACCCTTCTTCTAAATGCTTATCTTGTGTCCTTCATTTCTTCTGTTTCACCTCATTTTTTCCAGTCCTCCACATTGTAGAGTAAAAAACCTTCCGCATTTGCTTGGCCACGGTAGGAAATCCTCTCAAACTATTCTACCTCTACGGTTCCAGGCATTTCCGCGTTTTGTCTATGAAAACTCTCCCCTAACTCCGATGCATGTTCCAAGCTTTCTAGAGGTTCCCAGGTGTTCTCATCTTCCAAACAAGCTTTCGATTTCACAATAAATCTCAATGCGCTCTTCCGAATATTACGTCCTCCAACCCATTTAGTGTACGAGATTATTTCACTCTACAATATGTTTTCGACCTCCCCTTTCAAATCTCCCTATATTTCATCAGGGGCTTATGGTGGTTTTTCTCTTCCTGCGCCCGTTGATGCTTGGTAGTGTTCCTGTAATAATACAGGGAAAACGGGGTGGATATGCCATCGGTCAGAAATGCGCAGTTTATATGATGAACGTCCTCTTTGTTCTAGAACTTCAAATGGTCCACATAACTTAGGGCTTAGCGTTTTAGATGGTTGTTCCGAACGGATGTTTTTTGCATTTAACATCACCTTGTCGCCAATTTTTTTGTCTGGCTGGTCCATTGCCTATTTGTGGTATTATTTCCACATGGCTTCCCTGCTATGTTCCAATGTTTGTGAAACTTTTTGGTTGATCGCTTTTATCCAGTGTGGGTTAATCGTAGCTCATGGATTTTGGGCTTCCCTTTCTTTCATCAACTCTGTCTGTGGGTGGAATCCATAATTCGCGAAACACAGTCACATTTTGTGAGTTTTTGTGGCTGAGTTGTTGTATGCATGTTCTGCAAGAGGACGCAGTTGATACCAGTCATCTTAATCATAATCAACAAAATTCCACCGGTAGCCTTCCAATACTTGGTTAGTTCCCACGGTTTGTCCATCAGTTTGGTGGTGGTTAGTGGTTCACATTTTATGTTTTATTCCCAATAGCTTACATAATGATGACCAAAATTCTCCTGAAAACTTTCCGTACATATCCGATACTATCTTTGTTGGCAGCCCGCGTAGTTTCCATATTTCCATTAGGAAAGACTTGGCTGCATCTTGCGCGGTTGAATTTTCGTGTAGGCCGATGAAGTGGGCCATTTTAGTGAATCTGTCCACACCAACAGTAATTTGTGAGTTTACTTGTGACTCCGGTAAATCTGTAATGAAGTTGGTTGACATTGACGTCCATGCCGAAAAAGGGACCTGGAATGCTTGTAACAGCCCATGTCAGGCGGGTTGTGGAGACTTGTTGTGATGACACTGGTCACTTGACCGAACGTAATCATTTATACACCCCGCCCAGCCTTTCCCGTAGAAATACCTGGTGACAATTTCGTGGTGTTTTTTAGACCAAAAAGTCCTGCCACCTTCGAATCATGACATCCTTTCGCGATTACCGTTCGCAGTTCATCATTGACGCGTAAGTCGAGCCGGTTTTTGTAGTATGGAAACACTTTTACATTTTTCCATTGTTTTGGTAACATCCTCCCGTCTCGTTCCAAGGCTTCCAACTCCCATTTTCATTCTTTCCACTCTTGGTCTAGCTCCGCAGCAGTTAGGACTTGGTCAAGAAATTCGCTAGCAAATACCTGCATTTCCATCTGTGCTAGGGTGGAGTTGGACATTTGGACAATGTCTTGTTTGGATCAAGTATTTTGTAGTTCGTCCGATTTATTGAAATGTTTGTTAGTTTGTGTATCCACTTGCGGTATACTTTTTGCAGTTGAAGATGTTTTTTTTGATAGCATTAGTGTTGGAATGAAGTTATTATTATTATTGTATATCATTAAGCTTATAGAGCCTATGGCTATGAAGCTAAGAAACTACATGATTGTAGTGCCCCCCACTACTGGTTCCAAATTCCATCTCCTAAATGCTGTTGTCCTCATCTCAGTGGGCCACCTGCCTGTTTCACCCTACACCACTCCTTCTGCTCCCAGCCTCCATTCTGACCACCTCTCCTC
>QLOI01007204.1:0-13079 GCA_003313605.1 Tuber umbilicatum
GTGAGATGGACACGCTCCCCCTCCCCCACTGCCTACTGCCCAACGTCGGTTCTACGCCCCCCACCTCCATCCGGCCCTCCTTTGCTGACCCCCTGAACATGTCTGCTGCCCTTCCTGACATCGTTGCCTGGGTACCACGGTCTGCCGGCTGCACCCTCCGGGCGGCCTTCTCCGCCTCCATTAATGTCAATGGTGCGGTGACCCTTACCGCCAACCCCAGGACCCCATCCTCAGCGTACGCCCCCCTTCTTCCCTGCCCTTTCTAAAAAACTCAACCAGTCCTTCCCGGTGGAAGAGAACCCATTTTAGGAATTCTGCATCGCCCCTCTCTTCAACGATGACCTAATCCACAACCTGCCTCTCTCCATGCTCCCAGCCGACCCTGCAGAGCTTTTCTCTAAACTGCACGATTCCCATCTCAACTCTGTTGACCTCTCCATCCTTTCGGCTCAATTCCTTCAACAGGACCAGGCCCTCCGTGAATCCAAAAACACCACCTCCATTGTTGTTTCAGTTCTCCCGCAGGATCTTCACCTTCTCGGACCCGACCTCCATCGGGATGGGTCAAAGATTCGGCTATTCAACCACATGAGGAATGTTCACCTCGCTCACCCCGCCTCCCGCGATACTCAATGCCGCAAAATCTTATCGTTTTAGCCACTCAAAACCCCTTTGCAAAGGAGACCACCATACATGCCCCATTTGTGCGAAGCCCCACTCCAGGGCTGAGAATAGGTGTGCAAACAATATGTGCCCCAAACAGGGCAACCTCAAGGTGGTCCCCGACTGCTGTACCGCAACTCCTTCACTCTGCACCAATTGCAACGACGAACACCCAGCAACTTCTCCTTCCTCCCCGACATTGACTGCCCTGAATGAAGCTGCCCGGCTTCCCAAGGACCAAGTCATCCATGATGCTCCTAAATAAAGGTCCCCCTCGGCCGACCCCATTACTCCCCAACAGCAATCCTCCTCGTCCCCGCTCCCCCTGAACACGGCCCAGCCAGTCACAGATGACAACCTCTTCTTGGCTCGCCACCTAGGCCATCGCACCACTCGCCCTCCACCTACCACCTCTGGGTCCCGCCCCCCCTTGGCCGCTCCCTTGCCCGCAAGACAGCTTTTCCCCTCTGGTGCCCCAACTACCAATTGGGCGGAGGACTCCACCCGCGACAACGACATGGAACTGTAAATGAGAGCACAACCTGCGCCCTCATTATCTGATGCTTCACTACGTTCTCACTCCCCCCCTGGTGCCTCGGTTCCTGTTCTTTCCTTCGTTCAACATAATTGTCTTGGTAGCAGTCTTGTTTTTCATACTTTGTTTTTGTTTTTCACCTCTGCGAAGAATTCCCCTCTTGTTGTTGCTTTGCAAGATGTTCCTTTGTTTAAGGGCCGCCCATTGGGTGCGAGCTCCTATAAATGTTTTTTCCCCCCTACTTCTTCTGAGTACACGACACGGGTCGCTATTTATGTTTCTGAGCAGTTGTGTTCTGTTGTTTCTGTTCTTCCCTTGTTTTTTGGGCGAGGTGACTCTATGGGTGTAAACTTTCTTGCCCCCCATGAGGTCTTTGGTTCCCCTTACTTGTTGTTCCGCCTGTATAACTCATACTCTACTGCCACCCGCGACGGGGCACTCCGCACTTTACCTCCTTGTCTTCTCTTCCCTCAACACCAGTTCCCTACGCTTTCACTTGGGGACTTCAATCTTCACCACCACCTCTCTGACCCCTTACGAGCCATCCCCCACTCAGAGCTGTCAATTTCTGAGCCCTACTTCACTATGGCCTTCGCCAACGCGTTCTCCCTCCTCAATAGCCCTGGCGTATACACCAGGTTCACCTTTGATAATCTATCCAGGCCCTCCGTCTTGGATCTTGCTTTCACCAACCACAGCCTTCTTCCTTACTTTCACGCTTGGAACACCTCCCTTCTCTCCACAGGTTCCGACCACGTCGCTATTTCCGTTTCCTTTAGACAATTGTCCAGGTCGGTCCCCCCCCCTAGACCCAACTGGAAAGCTACCGACTGGTCCACTGTTGCCCCAATTCTTCAGTCCTTTGCTGTCCCTGCGGCTCCCTCATTACCTACCTCATCCTCTCTCGCCTTGTGGTTCGACTGGAGTTTGGCCTCTATTACCACACCTGTGATATCAGTGACCCCCTCTAAATGCCCATCCTCCTACTCAAAGCCTTGGTCGTCGCCCAACCTCTCAAGCCTTTGGCGCATCCTCCATCACGCCTGCCGTAGCTTCCGCAATGGCTCTGCCTCTCGGTGAGAATTGACCCAGGCTCGCAACTCCTACTTTAAAGCTATCAAGAAAGCCAAGGGCTGTCATTGGGACCAGTTCCTCTCGACTACAGACTCGTGCTCTATCTGGAATGCTAAGAAGTTCGCGTACGGCCGGGCCCCTGAATGCTTCCCCTCCCTCCCCAATGCCACCACCCCTCTAGAGATCAACTCGGCTCTCATCACAAACTTTTTCCCCCTTCCCCCTCCTCCTCCTCCTCCTCCTGTCCTCCTCCCTCCCTTACCTGACGTCCTCCGCGTCACTCAGGAAGAAGTCTCCCTCGTCCTCCGCCGGTCCTCCTCCTCGTCTGCCCCTGGCCCCGACACAATCCCGTATGGGGTCTGGAAAAATATCCATTGGGCCAACAAGGATCTCCTCCCATCTCTTCTCACCCCCCTCCTCTTGCATGGCTTTTACCCCTCCTCCTTATAGAAGGCTAACGGCATCGTCCTCGACAAACCTGGCAAGCCTGATTATTCCACCCAGGCTTCGTTCCGCATCATTGTCCTCCTGGAAACGGTCTCGAAGATCTTGGAAAGAAACGTGGCGTACCGCCTGGCAGCGTTCTCGCGCTCTACCCCCCATCCTCAACTTCCACCAATGTGGCTCGCTGGCTGGGCTCAGCTGCTAAGACGCAGTGGCCAGCCTCCCACACGAAGTCCCCCTCCTTCAGACCATCGGCTTTAAGGTCTCCTTCCTCTTCCTAGACATAAAAGGTGGGTTCGACAACGTCAACTCCAACCAACTTCGCACTTAGCTCTGCCGATTCTCCACCCCTAAATACATGGTCTCCTGGATCTCCTCTTTTCTCACCTCCCGCCACTGCCGTCTCGTTTTCCAAGGCGCTCCAGGGATATTCTCACCCGTGTCTGTGGGAACCCCCCAGGGCTCCCCAATTTCCCCTCTTCTGTTCGTCATTTATGTTTCTCGCCTTCACATCTCCATCCCCCGTGTTGTTGTCATTTCCTATGTTGATGATTTTTCCATCACGGTTGGTTCCTCCTCTTACCGCTCCAACATCAGGCTCCTACAGCGCGCCTTCCTCACCCTCAGCAATCGTGCAACCCCTCTAGGAGTCTCCTTCTCGGTTCCCAAAACTGAGCTTATTCATTGGTACACTTCCAGGGACGGTAATCCCATCTGCCACGCCCCAATTTCAATCAACTCCCTTCTGTTCAGTCCAACCGCAGAGCTGCGTTGGCTCGGCTATTGGCTCACTCCCTCCTTAGAAACCTACGCAAATTTCCACCGCCGCCTGGCCCTGGCCGGGGCTTCCTTCGCACTAGTCAAGCGGCTCAGGCCCGCTGGGAAAGGTCTTTCTCCCTGGTGTTGTCGGAAACTCGCTGTTGGACTTCTCTTTCCTGTCCTCACCTACGGCTCTGATCTCCTTATCCCCAACGCCACCATCCTCCGCACACTTAACTCCTACTGGGACGAGGTCTTTGGATGTATCACCAACTGTTGCAGGGCTACCGCCCCCGCCATCCTCTACCGCGAGGCTTCCCTCCCCCCAATCTCCCTAGCATTGCAGCACAAAAGAAAGCTAGCGTCCCTCCGCTTACTTAGCTCCCCGCCCCATGTCAACCGCACGTCTGCCCGCCTCTATTCCGCGTGTCCCTACTTGGGACTCCTGGCGCGCCCCCTCACGCTGTCACCTCCTGGCCCCTCTGCATGGTTCCTACTGTCCCCGCCTGTGGTCCACTGCCCCCTCTCCTTTCCGCCGCCATCTCCATCAAAAACCTTCTGCCCGACAGACTCCTCCTGGCCTCCCCTCACCTACTACTTCCCTGCCCGTACGATCCGGCGGGTGCTCCACCGTATGGCTCTCTTAAGTCCAAGGTTGTCGCCTCCACCTTCGCCTCCTGGGCTACGTTGTCGCCCCCCCCCACATATAAGTTCCCTCCTTCCTTCGCTCCTCACGCCTTCATGGGTTTGCCCAAATTTTCAACTGGCCGTCTTCATCAGATGAGGGCTGGCAAGAGCTACCTGGCTGCCCACACCTCTTGGTCCAACCGTGACGCCTCCACCCGGTGCGCCTTCTGCGAGGAAACAGAGGAGACAATCGATCACGCAATCCTTCACTGCACAGCTAAGGCCCAGGAAAGAGCATCCCATCTTCAGGGTATCTCCAGTCTGGCGCCTGAAGCCCCCGTTTGGTCCTCGGCCCCCCATATTATCAACTTGGCCCGATATATTTCCGCCACGGCCACTGGCTTCCCGCCCAGCATGCCTCCCGTGATCTCTGCCTCCCCACCTGTGTCGCCTCCACCTGCCTCGCCGGTGCCCTTGTCCTCCTCCCCTGCCTGCTCTTTCTGAGGCCTTGAGGGTTTATTTTTCCAGCTTGTCTTTACTTGCTTGCTATTATTGTTGTTGGATGCCCATGGCGTTGGCTATGGGTTGTGATTATGATGATGGGTTTCTTTACTTATGACTCTCCTTGGACTGGGCTGTTGTTTTGGTTTGAGGTTACTTTACTTTTTACGTTAGTCATCATTGGCGATGCTGGGGATTTTGTTTTCCCATATCGTAGGATTGGTTGCATTATTTGAGTTTTGTTATTTCATTTGTTACTGCGTTGGAATTAAGGCTTTTTGTATGCCATAGCGCGACCTGCATGGACGTTTTTGGGCCAGAATCAATAAACATATGATGGAAAAAAAAAAAAAAAAAAAAAAGTTACCCCTAACTAAGAAAATACTAAGTTAACCTCACTAGGTTGAATACGGGAAGGTATGTTGGTCACGTTAGATGATCCGGGTCATATTTCTTCTATTTCTTTTGTCATGGGTTTTCCTTTTGAATCATTGTTATCTTAGGTTTTCCTTACGGATTCGTGTTGCTCAGAGAATTTTCATGGTTGTGTATTCGTCTTTATACTTCAAGATTACGTTGTCAAGCAGGACTTGGTTAAGTAATCAAAGTTGATATGCATTTAGCCTGAGGAGAATTCAATACCTGAAATCATGCAGGCGTAATAGTACACACTTCAAGCCATTTAAATTATAGAATTTTTCAGGACCTGTTGTGGCCATCCATGTGTCAAAAGGCAAGGGATACTACTATCAAAATGGTTAAATAGTTGTGACATACAAAGCGATTATGGGTTCAGGACCCTCCAAGATATACTAAGTTTATCCAAGTTAAGCTACAACTTCAATTGAAACAACGGGCAAGAAAGAGCACTGCTGAAACTACGCTCTTATTAGATAGCTGTGCTACGGGACCAGTCTTTAGTACCCATTGTGTTAAGGAAACTCTGATACCAGGTGAGCGACGAACGGTATCATGTGCAATGTCAGATGACAGTGGTAATAATATACCTGGGTCAGGTACCCACTACAACAAGCAGGTGAAAATGCGCCGTGGAGATCACGTGAATCAAATGCACTTTGAAGTTGCTGACATGAGTGACTCATAGTTTGATGGATATTTACTAATATCATAGTTGAAAGAACACAATCCAGATAGTGACTGAAAACAAGGTATTCTGACATGGAGATCATAATATTGCTAGGCACATTGTTCAGGTCCCAAACCACATCTACAAGTTATAACAGAAGTACAAGTTATAACAGAAGCGGAAATGTTAGCCCTGGATGCTAACTCGATTTACCTCTTGGGAATAGCGCAGTTCACAGATCAGGATGCGGGAGATATTGAGCTGAAGCTCCTACTTGAGTTGAAGGACTTTGGTGATATCTTCAGGCAACAGCAGATTGAATCCTTAACGGAGCATTCGGAGTGTGATCATAGGATAGAGCTACTTCTGAATACAACTCATCCGTTCAGTATGATGTCTCCCTTATTGGAAAGAGCGCTTAAGGACCTCCTGTAGTATCGCGATAAGATGCTACCGACGGGAAAAATGGGGAGGTCATGCTCTCCTACCACAGTGCCTATCCTATTTGTACTAAAGCCAGATGGTACATCACGGTTATGTATAGTCTACCGTGGACTAAACTAGATAAAGGTAAAAAACAGATACCCTCTACCGTTAATGATTCAGCTTCGAGACAGACTTGGAAAAGCATAGGTATCCACCAAGTTGGACCTGAAAAATGGAAACAACCTTCTGCGAATGGCGGAAGGGGAGGAAAGGAAGACAGCATTCCGATGCCGGTATGGTTTATATGAATATACCATAATGCCTTTTAGGTTCTGCAACGCCCCGGTATCTTCCCAAAGCATGATCAAGGAGGTCTTACGGGATCTACTAGATGAAGGTGTTATCGCCCACAGAGATGATATATTGATCTACTCTGAGACAATGGAGGAGCATGGCTCCCTATTCTGCAGAGCAATGGAACAGCTGGGGAAAGCTCACTTATGCATTAGCATATAGAAATCAATCTTCCATCAGAAACAGGTTAAATTTCTAGAATATAAGATATCCTATCATGGGATATCCATGACTGAGGCAATGGTAGCTGAACTCAAGAAATAGCTACCACCGAATACTGTCCTTGAGGTCCTGAACTTCATGGGATTTGCAAACTTCTGTTGACGGTTCTTCGAAGGGCTTAACAAGATTGCGAAACCTCTCACTGAAAGGTCGAAGAAGGATATCAAATTCCATTAGACACTAGCATGTGAAGAGGCTTTTGGTTTCTTAAATGAAAAATTTCCCAAAGGGCATGTCGTGGTACGCTTTGACAATGAACATTAAACGTGGTTACAAAACAGATGCTAGCGACTTTGTACTAGGAGCCATATTTTTCCAATTGTGCGAGGACGATAAATTGCATCCTGTAGCCTTCCATAGTACGAAGCTCTCCACAGGGCTGATAAATTATGATGTCAACGATAAGGCACTGATTATGATTGTAGCAGCATTTAAGGAATGGGATCATTTACTACGGTCGGTAGCAGATCAGATTACTATTCATACTGATCCTTAGAACTTGAAATATTTCAATAGTACTAAGATTCTAAACCGTAGGCAACATCGCTGGGCGGGATATTTGCAACCATTCAACTTCAGAGTAGTTTCCCATGAAGGAAGGTTGAATGAAAAGGCTGATAGACTGTCTAGGCATAGGGACTAACACCTTGAAGAGAGGGGTAATTCTCAATCAAATTCTATGCCGAGCTTCTTTCGTCCTGGATCATGGGTAGTTGAATACAAGTTAAATTCTTGCGACCACAGGTGTTGGAGGCGTGCCAAGGGTTTTGGTTACAATCTAAGTTCTTGGAACGACTCAAGCAGGCTACCAGCAAGGACAAGGAGTACTTGAAGCGCCCAAACTCGGTTCCAAAGGAGACCAAAGAGGTTGATCCAAACCTTAGGATTGAGAAAGACCTACTTCTCTGGAAGAACTGTTAGTATATACCGGCGGATGAGGGGTTAAAGAGTATGATCATGGAGGCCCAACAATATTCAGGCTGATTAGGGCGCTTTACAACATACAACACTATTGGTAGTGTTAGGGTAAACTGGTATTGGCCTAAGATGTATGCGTATATCACGAAATAATTTCCCATATGTGATATATGTCAGCAGAGCAAGACTGCATGGCACAAGAAGTTTGGACCACTTAAACCAATAGAAGTACCGCTACGACCATACAAGGCAACTTTTATGGATTTCATAGTAGCATTACTGGAGTCAAAGCGGTATACAAAAATCTGTGTCATAGTAGACAGATTGTTGAAGATGGTTCATTTCATACCCTTAGTAACGGAAGTACCTATTGGGCTTTAGCCCCTATGTTCCTGAAAGAGGTGTGGCGCTTCCATGAACTACCGGACAGCATAATATCTCGTCGAGATACCAGATTCACCTGTAAGCTTTGGACTAGTTTAAGGAAGTTGTTAAGAGTTAAACTAAATGTTTCCACTACCTTCCACCCTGAGACAGATGGCCAAACTGAAAGAGTAAACCAGACTTCGGAACAATACAGTCAGAGTTATGACTCCTGTCAACAGGACGACTGGGCAGAGCTACTTCCCTTGGTGGAATAAGCCTATAACACCTCAACGTCAGAACGGGCTATGTTGTCCCCCTTCGTGATAAATCATGAGTTTAACCCAGAAATGAATTGGTCTAGGTCTGTGTCGGAAAGTCAAGGTATATATCCTAGCTGTATGCTACTAGTTAAGGATTAGGATGGGACATGGATGGAAATTTGAGATAGATTACATATGGTTCAAGAGAGACAACAGAAATGGCATGACCAGAAAGGGTTACCAGCAGTGGAGTATACCAGGTTGGAAGACATTACTTCAGGTTGGGCTAAGCAGGCTGACTGGGGAATGCAGGATCGAAAGAATATGTGTACAAAGTGGCCAGCTGAAAAAATTAACCGACACATGTTTGGACCTTTTGTGGTCTGGTGAAAGGTTGGTTCAGCCGCCTATGAGATTCAACTTCCCGACAGTTGGGGTATACAGCCAGTTTTCAGTTTTGGTCTCTTAGAATCATATAGGGAGGACTCAACTGGCGGGGGTACAGTAGAAGTACCAATTGCCGATATAATAGACATTGAGATTAGTTACATGGTTGAAACCATGCTTGATAGCTGTGGTTATGGGAGAGCTCGTCAAAAATTCCGCAAACGATTTGTCCAGTACTTGGTTGCGTGTAAAGGATATGGTCCAAAAGCAAACTGCAAGGAGCCGTATGAGAGGTTAGCGGGAACAAGCACACAGGCCATTGTAGATTTTCTGAAAAGATACTCGTTGAAACCCAAGAATGATAGGGTAGTAGACCGGGGAATTGGGAATAAACAATAAACCTTAGAGGCAGAGGGCGGCGCTAGAGAAGAGAGGAGTGATGGAACGACACTGCTAGATCTTACTGTAGACTCAGTCTTATCCCATACCGGAGCCGGGAAGCTTTATGGTTAGACTGGTCTGGTAACGTTACCAAGGGTTATCATGAGGACTTAGCAGATAGTATTGCTTAGACTGCGAATGAGAAAGATATACCAGGTAGGAAGAGAAAGTCTAGGCTGTGAGTACCGAAGGTCTCCGCGAGCTGCGATGAGTTATCCTACCTAAGATAAGTAGTTACTCTACCATAGGCAGTATAGTTACCATACCTTGGCAAAGTAGTTACTCTTCCTTGGGATAAGATTACCCTACGTTGAGCATAAAATGTTACGCCAAGTTATGGGGAAGGTCATGGGAATGTTTTTAACGCGAGATTATATAGGCGGTTGGAATATGGGCTCAATCGGGAAATCTGTTGTTTAGCTTCAAACTGTAGAAAATCTCGCGTTAGGTGACCATTGGAAAATCTGAGTCCAACAACCTCCTCTGACCCCAATGTGTAGGCGATGCGTCATGGGCCAACACAAGGGTAGTTGCTGAGTTACTAGTAAAAGCCTTGGATTGAAGACCACTGTGCAAAACAGTATATGTTGTCCCTGTCCAGTCGACCAAAAGCTATTTTCAAGATATATGAGGGGACATGGGGCGATCGAATAGTTACACATAAGATTATTCTGGAGTCTATAAACCACTAATACTTGTAAGCCCACCGTAGTAGGTTTGTAAGGTATACTGAAAGCCAAGAAGGCCTCCGGATCAGGGGGAGGACTTCGACTCCACTTCGTCCCTGGAAGACTGTACGATATCTGGAGGTTGTTAGCGAACTCTTGATCATATTAGTCTTTTCTTGGTAGATGTACTTCACGTCAATGGCTGTAGGTAGCGCCCATATGAGAAACTGGCTCAAGTGCCAAATGACAGGAGTCTGTAGACTATGCTGTCCTGTTGAATACAGCATAAGACCATAGACTTATAGAATATAGTAATAACATGGAGTGTTAGTCTACAGAACTTACATAGACGAATACTTATGGGAATGTGAGTTCGATATCAACCTAGCTTATGAGTAATCTGTTAGTTTGCCACTAACAGGACAACGATGTGAACTGCTTTCTCCCGCAGCTAAATGCATGTATCAGCATACTGCATGAACGCTTTATACTTCGTAATGAACTTGCAGAGCCGACTGACATTTGTGGGAATGTTAGCCAGCGTCCCCGAGAAGATGGGCGTGCTGGTGATGGTTGTTAGCTTAGAATTGATGGAGAAGAGCTGGCAATATAATTCTACCTCAGTGTATGCGAGACCTCTTCTCCTATGACGATCAACTATCCTTGCGAGAACTTATTGAGTAAAGCTGCGGCTTAATGATATTAAGTTTCACGGCTAAGGTTTTCTTTTTTACATATTTGTTCACCACTTGCATAACAAGAAAGCATCGGTACGTCTTTACCCTTGGCATCCATCTTCCTACAGGGAGCTCCCGTTACAGTCTTCATGTAAGAGTTAGTAGGTTTAGTGCTACGTCACTTCTTTGATTTGCCTGGCGAGATAATGTTGGAGCTACTATTCCTCAACTCTCGTCCGTTCTTGCACACCGATAACTATTTGTAGTTAGTCAACATGAAACTTATTTCACCTGTTATTAGTTGCGCACGGTTTTCTATCCATCCAGGTACCTCATGCCAGTGGATTGTACACTGGAATCCAGTTGTATGTGCTGTGCACACTGCCACTATTATATATCCTGTGAACAGCTTCCAGTCAGACGGCGATGATGTATATTGTGTTACAAGAGGGCATTCAATTTTGTGATTTTTGCTAGTAGCGAGTGAGTAGACACGGTGCTGCTGGTAACGTCTGGGCCCTTTATCAGTACCCGCGGGTACTGTTGGGAATACAAATGCCTAACACCTGCTTGAGGACATATAGCAGTAGTCTCCCATTTTGCATGCATACCGCTTTGTATATAGAGAAGGAATAGTTTCTTATCTTGATCCTAAAGACTAGCCAATAACTTTTGTGGTTGAATGAAGATCTATCTCTTTGTACCCAAGGTCCCCCTCATATAGACCATCTCGCCACCCACTTACAAATCCACTAACTATTCCGAGTCACAACTGTGACTCATGCATTCGCAAATATCATTTGACTCAATTAAGTCATCGTGCAACAATAATATTACTATGAGTCATGATCGTGACTATGGTTAACTCATAATATCATATGAACTTAAGTCCGTCATTCTTATTAACCATAATATGTTATTTACGCCCCTGAGTTATGTCGAGCATCATATAATCTTAGAGCAGGCCATTCTTACTAAATCAATACTATGAAACTCATATAACAAATGAAACTCTATAACTTGTACATAAGTCATAATGTACAATAGGGAAGTTAGTCCAGAATCTTGAAATTATCTCTCTTTTCTCCTAGGCCATTATCCCATTCGGTCCCACATTTGGTTTCTTCTCCTACCAATATCCCCCAACTATTGGAACCTGCCGCTTCGTCTCCGCTGATTTGTGTTGCCCACTGATAACTCTAGACATGGTATAGTATATCTATGTGTTTAGGTAGTCGATAACAGCGCAATGTCAGGAATGCTTCGTAATTGTAACAATAATAATAATTGTGTAGTAATATAACTGGTTATATTGATAAGCTCTCTTCTCCTTTGCGGGTTGTCTAATAGTAGTGGAAGGACTCTTATAAGGATATCCAGTGCAGGTTCCGCGGCTAGTACATCTAATCCTCCTACTAACTAACTACCTTGCAACTAACTGCGAAGCTAATATCCCTTCCTGTCCAAGTGTGAGGGCTCTCTGACCCAGCAATTATTTCCCCTCTTGGTATTTGGGCCAAGATTAACTTCCTCTTCGTGAGGGTGTCATGGACTCCGCCAGTTCAAAGTTACCAAAGCGCTCATTGTATAAACTTAGTCCGGATTATGCTGCCCTATTGCGAATCCCGCAGTTGTTGTTTTGTATTGTTGTGATCAGTTACCATATGAAACCTTAGTGATCAACGCATGGGCATGACTGTGTTGACTTCAAGAGAGTCAGGGGGCTTAGTACTCCATCACCTCTCTGATTGTCTAGCGAGAACGTCTTTGCAGCTACATCTTATTAACTCCTGTCCGAGTAAAATGTGTACTTGAATTTGGACGGTATTAGGATAGGATTGGCTTAATTGCCTAATAAGTTGCTATTCAACCAACAATTGTATTCCTTCAACCTACCCCATGTAGGCAAGGGTCCTGTCTATTGGAGTAGGCCAAATGGTCTCGGTTGGCTTCTTTTCTTGAACAAGCAATAGATAGTCAAACCCCGAACCCTTATGCCCATATGCCTAACATAACTATCATTGGGTTTTTAGGGGTATTGCGGCTGGAACCGTTTGATGAGATCTTTAGCATTAGTGAAGTTAGTGGCTCAGTACCACTCTAAGTCATGTTCAGGAGGATAACCAGTCTGCTTAGTTCTGTATTGAAGTTCGTTGTAGTGCATGTGAGAATCAATTATTTCTTCCAGTTCATATTCATCTTCACTGATTTCTACATATGGTGGAGGAAGTTTCTTTTGTAATGTAAAAGAGGTATTGTGATAGAGTTTAAGGAGACGGATGTGGAATGATGGATGAGTGTTGTTCATCAAACGTAGGAGGTTGAGTTTTTAGGCCCCAAGTCTCATTTGTTCACTGATTCTGAAAGGTTTTAATTTTTCATAATGTAGCTTCCTTGATGGTCTTGTGGTTTATAGGTTCTGTGGTAGCAACCATATTCTATCTTCGACTGTTGAATATGAGTCTGATTAATATTGCTGATCAGCCGACTTGTTTGAGGGTGGTTGTGCATAAAGGGTTTATTCTTGTAAGGTGTTGTGTAAGTTACTCATATCTTGAGCTTGCATTATCATTGTGGGGATAGTGTATTTTGCCAGATCGCTGTTGGCAAGCGGGAGATATTGGGGTGGACATGCAGGAGGAGGAAAGGAGGAGGGAGGTGGAGGGGGAG